>NCKU01002388.1:0-19402 GCA_003675995.1 Dinothrombium tinctorium
AGCTTTTGGTATGGAGTGTCTTTTTGTGGATTGTTGGAAAAGATTCTGCGTTTTCTTTTTGCAACTGAAAAATGTCAACATTTAAAACAAGTACTTTTCAACCGATTTAAATAATTTAACAAATTAAATTGCGGTTTAAATTTAAGGAGTCATCATAATTTCACAATATAAGCTTAAATTTTGCGATAGATAACGACTTAATAGTAAAAATATTTTTAAGTTCATACTTACAGTCATTTAAATAACTTATCACTGTTAAAACATTTTAAAACTAATTTATATAATTAATTGTAATTCGTTGTAAGTCTCTCTCTTACACGAAATTAATGTATTTCAGCATTAACTAATGATAAGTCGTGCTTAAGTGTAAATAAAGTCACTACTTTCACGCAATGATGAAGTGTTTTCGTGGACTGCTCCATCTATTCTTTCATTCATTTCTTATTTCGAACCATTGACAAAATTAAATTAAACGTTTAATTTAGGCGTTTTAAAAAATTAAATTCAAATAAACACGAAGATCATTTTTATTTGAGCATTCGACAAACAAAAAGCTTTCTTAATGACATTTTTACAATTTACTAGAACCAAACACCCAGCGCAGTTTTGCTTCTTAATTATCTTGAATCTGCAATTTCGAACACAGTTTTTAATTTTAAATGTAAAAAATGAATTTTTGCATTTATTGTATTTTTTCGGTTTTTGGGGTTATTTTCAAATTTTTTTGATCCACTTAAGCACTTCAAAAGTGAATTTACTAAGGACATATTGCTTTACATTGAAGCATGAAAATAATTTTCAAAAATCGCTTTAGGGACCGTTAAAAAATTCCGAAACTTGAAACAATTGAAATTCGATTATGGCGCTAATATGATAGAATTTTAAAATTTTTTAATTGATTAGTATAGCAATTACGAATTACAATTTGAAAATAATTTTTTAGAATTTAATTAAACCGTTGTTGGATAATAGAAATTTTCAGAATATTCAAAAAATTCTAGCCGGAGAACGAGCATGTAGACCCCCTTGTTATTCGATTTTTAGATTTAGATTTGGATGCGAGATTTTTTGAGTGAAAATACCAAGAGTATTGAGAGGAACTTTTTTGCTAGAATTTTTTGAAAATTTTGCAAATTTTTCGGGAATTTTTTTCGGAGCTTTCCCGACAACTTTTCAAGTTCTTTAGTGTTTCAAAAAATCAGTTTTAATGAAAAATACAAAATATTTAATAGAATTTTGAAAATAAATCAACAGGAAAGAAAGTTATTAGCATAAGTTCTAAAATTTTCAAAAAATTATTGAAGGTTCTACTTACCCCATAGAAGGATAATTTTTGCGGATTCGTCATCAGCGAATTTTTTCTATTTATAAAAAATTTTCAGCAACATAGTGCCAACCCTCCCTAAACCCCCAGAAAACTACTTTTAAAGTTTTGGGCAACAACAACAACAACAATTGAATGCTTTTATGCAAAAATGGGATATCGACTTTCTTTAAATAACTCGCGATTTCTTCAATCAAATTAAATGATTTTAAATTATGTTATTTTGAACACTAAGTTTTGTCTAAATTAAGGATAACACATCATGAAACAAATATTTATCAAGATAAAAGCTCAAAATTTATTTAACGAAAGTCGATAGCTCCTTTTTGCATAAAAGTATTCAATTACTTAACCAGCAGCTCACTCGCCTCCTTCACTTTCTCAACCGTAACTAAACTGAATTTAAATTTATTCGAATCAAATTTAAAAAAATGTCAGTGATACGCTTAAAGAAGTCATAAGAAAAATTACGTTAAATATTTTTTCAAGAAGTTGAAATCAAGATTGCAAGTCAAAATGACTTTACAAATGAGATACGAAAAATCATTTTGAATACAATGATAGTAACTTAAGTGATAGATAGTAATTTAAATGACGAACTTATTTTAAAGCTTGTCGCATAAAATATAAGCGTTTACTTAAAAAAAAGCGTCCAATTTTGCTTGACTGAACAGCTTTGCTTGCTTCATAAGATTAACACATTACATTGGTGCTATTGAAAGCATCCACATTCATTACTTCATTCAGTTACGCAACATTATTTTAAATGATGGATTTTGATTTTAAGCTATGATTGTTGCACAAAATAAATTTTTGTCTGTAAAAGTTATAATAATTCTCAAAATTGAAAAACACTGAATTTCAAAACTCTTTTTCAATTTAAGCAAATGAAATTTATATAATTTCGTCGAAAATATCATGCTTTAGCATATCAAGATTTTGATAGCGATTTTAAAGTGATTTTAATATTTTACTCATTTCATCAATTTGAACTTTCAAAGAATTCACAGTTTCAACAACACATCTTACTGAATCAAAGCATTGTTCAACTAGTTGATTGTAATTTTGACAAAATTATAAGTTAATTGTTTTTTTAATTATAACTCTTTGTTTTGAGCCAAAATACTTGACATGACCAATTTATTTTGCTTTTACTCCCGATACATCAAATCGCTTGTTTCAAAATCGACACACATTTATCCTAATTCAAAACTAATTCATTATATTGAACACATTAATCAGCCTTTTTATGCTAATTTTACAATGATTACTCAAATTTATAATAAACCTTAATTAAAATGTGGTCACATTGTTGTTGTTCCCAAATACAATTTTACAATTTTTACAAAAAATTACAAAAAGATCACGCGATTACACGAAATTTAATTGCTTGAAATCTACAAATTGCGTTTGCGTGCCCTTTACAGTTTCAATTTTTTAATGCATTTTTAATTCAAACACATTTATAATTCATGTAGTGCGTTTTTAACTTGTAAACGTGAGCAATCGTTGGCAATGAATTTATTTAAAATTTAAATAAACAATTTTATTCTTTTTAAAAATATTTGACTAAAAAACACACAGCGAAGCGAAAAATCGCAAATTTCTCTGAACTGATCGTTTTGAAAGAAATATTTGAAGACAATTTTTAATTGATTAGAAACTCAAAGATCAGAAATTGAGAGTTAGATTCTCAAATATTTTTTGTAATGTAAAAATTGTAAAAAAAAAATCACTTAAAATATAATGTGATTAACATCGTAGACAAATTTAACTGCAAAATGTTTTCACTTCATAAAATGCGATCATAAAACATTTTAAAATCCACCAAAATTCTCATAAGCATCTTCATGATTCTTGTCAAGCTTCAGAATACTCATCAGCTGGATTCATATTTCAATTTTGTGTTTTGTAAATATTTTTTCTACTTTTTTTGTTTTTTTTTTTACGACTTTTACGATTCGAGTGATAAAATTAATTATCGTGAAATTGTTCGAAACGAGTGAATCAGAAAACGGAAGCATGAAACTCGCTGCTTTCCGATCAAAAGCTGTGATTTCGGCAAAAGCGAGAGTAGCGACGCGTTTCGATCGCTACGCGACGGCAACGCACGAAGCGACGCACGCTCAGTGCGGTCGCGAGACGAGTGAAAAGACGAGAAGTGTTCGAAAAGCGAAGTGTCGCACGAAAAGCGAATCGAAAGCGAACGCGAAGACGAAAAAAAAACTGTGCGAAGAAACTATGCGTGAATTGAGAAATGAATGAGCAGTGAAATGCGGGCGAAAGCATCGTTCGGCGAGCGTAAAAACGAATTAAAATGGCGCGCAAAGTTTTGATCAACGACTGGCTTTCGGAATTCGAACGCGTCGATAAATTGACCGTGTCGCAGTTGCAATCGTATGCGATCAGTGTTTGCAATTATCCCGATTTAATCAATGATCTTTTCGACGCGTTGCACGACACTGCATTCCACGAACAGGTAATTTAATGTTATGCGATTTCCATTAACGTGTCTACTTTTTTTTTCGTTCTCATTTCACTTACATTTTCGTCGTGAAATTAATTTTATCGTCGATTTTTACTTCGTGATTAGCCACAATCAAAATGCTTTCGTACACAGCTTTGCAAACGCATCGCATTCTATTTGACAAACAGGAAAAATTTTTCTCTATTTTTCATTTGTTTGTTTCACAAAACGAAGGACACATCGTTATTATTGTTTGACGTGACAAATATTCGCTTCTCTCTTTAATTATATTTGCTTTTTAAGAGCTTCACTCATCATTTGTCTTTCTCATTGCAGTATTTGGAAAAAATTTGCGATCAATTGTTTAAATTTTATCGAAGCAAAGAGGATCGTTTACGTTTATTCACGTTAATGTTTATACCGACCTTAATTGGAATACATTTGACCAATTGTTACAATGTGGATAAGAAATTATATCGTTGTGTGGACGTCTTACTATTAAGCATATATAATTTAGAAATAGTCGATGAAGAAGGCGAAATTCTTAATCGCAAGTTTCGCTTACCCTCTATGGTGCGACCATCTATTTTTCACGAGCCGTCTTCGGTTTCGTCACAAAATTCTGCGTTAACTGAACACGCATTGCTAAGACTCGAGTCCGGTGGCGGCGATCAAACGTTGTCTTCATTCGGACCTCATGTTGAATATGACGTGATCAACTGTGGTAATCGTATGATTATAATGACTGTTTTGTTGAAAGTGTACAATCATTATTTGAGTTCAGTGCCCAAACAATCGTATCTCGCTTTATGCAAGATGGCAATAAAGTGAGTGATATTATATTTACAAGAAATCAGTGCGTTAATTGAATCATTTTTCATTAAAGGGTAATGCGATATGGTTCTAATAATTGCAATACAAAATTAGAAAACTCAGCAAATGCTGAAAATTCTAATTTCACGAATTACTCTAAATTCATATCAAGGAAGTGTGCGAAAATTCCTCTCTCTTCTGAATTTTTAGTTCAACTCTTGAATTCAGTTTACTTTTGTATGTTTAATGGTGTCGAGAACGAAGGTTTTGAAGCTTTGGAAGAGATTTACAATCGTGCTTTTGTTAATCTTTACGCCGACGTTTTAATGGTATCTTTTTCAGCTGATTTTCATTTTTTCATTTTCAAATGCCATTTTCCATTTTTAGATGTCAATGGCGATAAAGAATTCGTTAAGAGTGAATCCTAGTGGTCAGCCAAGAGACGGACCGATGGGCATCAGTGTAGCATTATCTCCAACGTCCACTACTTTTAGTTCAGCGACATCCGGAGTATCGAAAGCAGCGATTACGAATGCATCATTTAGAACGAAGAAACTTCCGGACGACATTCCAATCGTTACCAACTCTTCATCACATCCACATTTGACATCGATTAATGAGGAAAATGAAGAAGTAAATGAGAAAGAGAAAATACCAAAACCGAGCTCAGCAACGAGTACGAAACAAGCGTCTTCCGGCGGTATTTTACCAGTGAATAAAATTCCGATGCTGCAATTATTGAAAGAGCGAAAAGATAAGAAAAAAGAGGCGAACACAACTGCCAAAATTATAAAAGTTCGCAGCGAAAATGGCGATCTCATTCACAGGTCGTTCACCGAAACTGGTGATGCCAACGCCGGCGTAGAGTCAGACACTTCGGGTATTTCGGAACCGAAGTCTGACTACGGGTCTGAGAACGAAATGATTCCATTAAACACGTACACATCGAAGAAAGCGTTTAACGGCGAAGAACAGAATAGCAATTGCAGCAGCAATACGAGCAGCAACGCAATGGTCGTGCCTCTATTGAGTTCGAACTCAGAGTCAAGACTCAGCTCGACATCGATTCATCAGGAGATGAATGTGAAATTAAACGACGAAATTGTATGCGAAACTTATAAATAGCAATAGAAGTTGCTCTGCTCTCCGTTTTCTGTCTCTAATTGCTTATTCGGTTCCTAAAAAATTAACAAAAAAGTGGACAACAAGTGAGTGCTGTGCCATTTTCTCGCTTATTTCTCGTTTGTTGTTGTTATCATTAATTATAGTTGTGTGAAAAAGGCGAAAATGGCGAATAATTAATTGTTGATTATATTTCGTTCGAGACTCATTTCGAAAATCGTGTATAAATTGTAAAGAAAATTTCAAACAAATGCAAATCTAAGTTTAAAAAAAACCGATGTGATCAATAAATTTAAGAAAAAAAAATCGAGTGATATAAATAAACAAAATAAAAGAAAATGTTACAAAATTTTAGCAAATAAACTTTACTGTTTTGCGAATACGCTGAAAAAAACGCAATGCAAAAGGTGATACAACCTTTGTGCGTTCGCAATTAGAACGGTGAAACAGCTTGTGAAAGTGAAAACTAAAATTCGCTTTGCGTTCACAGTCACTCTTATCAAAACCGTAGAACGATCAACGGTTATCGTTTAACCAATTTGATTTTCACCGATTTCAATTTGAAAATTGATCATCTCTTGCTCACTTTTTGTTCGATTATGGCTGATTCAAATTCTAATTCTAATCTAATTTTAGAAATCAACTTTTACTTGTGAAAGGAAAACAAATTCTCTCGAATTTAAAATATATAACTTATTTTTTTATTACAAAAAAACAATCACAACTCATCGCGCAGAAGTGTATATCTGTTACTCGATGGAGCTAACTTTTTAAACGTAGACTCCGGAGGACTTGTGGCCTGCAAAGCAATTTTTTGGTTAGAGATTATTTTTCCACTCGAATAATCAACAACAAACCTTAACACCACTATCGTCCTGCTGTTGTTGTGTCGTAGGATCAGGACCGAAGTGAAATTCGCGATGCAATTTGCCCGAATGTAGATCGGACACGAATTGTCGCAATTTGCCTGGAATCCTGTCGAGAAAAGCAACAGGATTGCAAAATGAATCGTCGTTCAAATTTCACCTAAATATTACACTTACTTAATATCTTCGAAATTTGGGAATAAATACATATGCCTAAAGCTGTCTATTGCGATTAAAGGCAAGTCCTTCTTGTCTTTGCCTAGATGATGTAACGGATGAGCAAATTTGATACCATCGGCGATGAGAAAGTTCACACTATGCGCTTCGTTTTGAAGCTGCTCGTGCACAGTTTTCGTGTAAAGGTCAACGCTCGCAGTGTCGTCAGGATGATGAAAGAGAATCAAGAACGGCAAACCTTCTTCAGTCAGTTCTTCGGCATTTTCGAAGGTGATTTCGCGTACCAACGAGATACATTTATTGGACGCCCATTTACTTAGTTCATTGTAGTTAGCAAGAAAACTGGGAAATATCTCATCCTTTTCACCAGGGCGCGATCGAGCAGGTTTGTGAACGACAAAGTTACTCTTTCCGGAATGCGGGTGAGACTTAGAAGCTTCTTCATATAACCAATAGAATTTGCAGTCATCTTTAAGGTCGGTTGCCACTCTACGGAAAAGAGTGTATTCCACCGCAGATTCGGGTGAAAGGTCAAAGTAACCGATGATTGCCGTTTTCTTCTCGTCGATTGCGTCTAATTTGTCTATTGTCTTCAACTTCTCGACAGGATCACTTAGTTGTTCTTTGACAAAGTCGAAAATAGCCTGAGCACTGCGCTGTCCACGAAACTCTTTCTTCGCTACTTGCGAGTTTCGCACCAATTTGAGTGTCGGATACTTCGAGATATGAAAACGTTGCGAGAGTTCCGCTATTAAAGAATTTATTTATCAATTTTCGATACTTAAGAATGAAGTGTGACGAGCGAACTCACATTCAGCATCGCAATCGACTTTCGCTAACAAAACACGATTAGCATCCGGAATTTCGTTCTGAATCTTTTGAAACGACTCTTCAAATATTGGTGCTAATATTTGACTAAATCGACACCAATCCGCGTAGAAATTAATAAATACAAGTTCATATTTTGCTAATTGTGTTCGCAATCGGAGAGAAAAGAGTAAAGATAAATTAGAAACAAATGATAACACTTATGATATCACTTACAAACGAAATGATCAAAGTTACTGTTAGTTAATTGCACGACAGATATATTCGCGAATATAACACTATTAAGGCACGTCTGAAAAAGAAGAAAGAGTAAATTAAATGACGCGTAAAAAAAGATCAAAAATACGAACCAAAATGACATTAATCAAAATGCAAATACTGGTCACTTTATGTCCGTAAAATGTAAGAAAAGAGCTCATTTCTTAAACACTCCTTTTAAGGTGAATGAAGGAAAAAAAAAACGAAATGAAATTTGATTTCGACGTGTGTGCGAGCAACACGACCAATTAAAAAGCGATTTAAAATGGTGTTCAATTTCGAACGTCGAAATGATTGATAAATTTACCAGCGAAAGTCACTCGAAAACCGCTTGCAAGTAGTGACGTGTTCACGTTTTTCTCTTTCCTCTCTTGTCGCTATTAATGCAAAAAAACACACACACGCAACACAATGAATCGAATGTGATGTGCCTTTGTGGAGAATATACCTCAACGCGCACACTATTCGTTAGCTGCGAATTCACCGCTATTCACAGCTGTATTCGCATTCGTCGACATTTCGTTTTGTTTCAATTATAATTAAAGGAATTGAGATTAAAAAGTAGCTTTGAATTCAAACGAAACAAAACGCGCGTTAAACGCAAACCACGTTCGCGTCTGTTTTTTCTTTTTTCACTGTTCGCTTTCGAAAAATGAAGCTTTGTGAACACGACGAACGCTTTTCACAGCAAATGCCGACAAATTATCACAAATTCGTCGTTCGCTTTTGCATTCGCAGCGCTGTTCGCTCGACGAGCGCGTTCTTTAAAACATTCGGCTGCGCACTCGATTCAAAATGTCGCCTAAACGAAAGTGTGCGATGCGAGGTTCCAATCGCGCGAAAATAGCGTCTCGAAAAATTTGTGTCCGAACAAAGTTCTCGAAATGAATTCACTTTTTAGTCGATTGATAGTTTGCTAATGTTCAATTTGAATTACAGCTTAATTTAAACTCTAATCGCATCACATCGAAAAATATTTTTTATCGCGAAAGTGGCGTCCTAAATTATTCGTGCAAAATCCTCAACATTTGCTTACAAAGAATAAGACCGCTAAGATTTTTGCATACATACAAAACAAAAGCAAAAGGTTACAAAATTTTAGCAAAATAAACTTTTCTGTTTATGAATACGCTCACAATGACGCAATGTTCGAAATGAAATTTGTCAAGATTTTTAGATCGGCGAAAGCAAAAATGTCGTCAGCAATCAGAACAGCGAAACAGTTTGTAAAAGCGAAAACTAAAATTGCTTTGCATTTACTTTGTTTCTTGTTAAACCGCAGAACAAAGCTATCGTTTAATTGCAACGCTAAAAAGTGAATTGATTTTGAAATTTGATCGCTCGCTTTCAAGCTTTAGCCGTTCGCTTCGGTGGCGGCGATAGAATTGACATCGTTTTCCCGCTTCTTTCAATCGCGGCTCGAAAGCGGCAATCATTTGGAAATTGATTCGCGGTGTGATCCCACGTTTGGCTTTTCGCTTTTTCAGCTTTTCTCACAAAAATTGTTCGATTCGTTTTCGAAATGTTCGAAGCAAAGTTGATTCAAGGCGCCATTTTAAAGAAGATTCTCGACGCGATCAAAGATTTAGTGAATGAAGCGTCGTGGGATTGCTCCTCGCAAGGCATGTCTTTGCAAGCGATGGACACATCGCACGTCTCTTTGGTCGCCGTGCAAATGAAAGCGGACGGTTTCGACAAGTATCGCTGCGATCGAAGCGTTACATTGGGCATGAATTTGTCGAGGTTTGAACGGACTTTTTCTTTCATCATTCACTTTTCGCTTTTTTTCTTAGTCTCTCGAAGATATTGAAGTGCGCGGGAAACGACGACACCATCACTTTGAAAGCGCCCGATGACGGTGATAAGATTACATTGGTTTTCGAAGCAAAGAATGAATCGGAAACTTCCGAATACGAGGTTAAATTGATGAATCTCGATTCCGAATATTTGGGTATTCCTGTATGTAGCTTATCATCTTTCGCTTCTCCATCATTTTTTGCTCAATTCGCAGGATACTCCTTACAGTGTAAACGTGAAGATGCCTTCGCATAAGTTTCAGCGCATTTGTCGTGATTTGCAGCAAATCGGGGATGCGGTCACCATTTCTTGTGCCAAGGATAGTATTCGTTTCGCGGCTAAGGGCGATCTCGGTTCGGGCACAGTCAATCTTTGTCAAACCGCAAGCGCCGATAAGCCTGAAGATTCTGTGTCCATTTCGATGCAAGAACCGATCATTCAATCGTTCGCTTTGAAATATTTAAATCATTTTGCGAAAGCAACACCATTATCGCCGCAAGTTTCGTTGTCACTATCGCCCGATGTGCCTTTAGGTAAGATTTAAATTTCATTTCACTTTCAATCGCTTTGACTTTCTCAAACAGTCGTTGAATATTCAATTACCGATGATGACGGAAGCGATTTCGGGTACATCCGCTATTACTTGGCTCCGAAAATTGATGAAAACGACGATTAAAATCACTTTTAACCACTTTTTTCTTTATTTTTCTACATTAGTTACACATCGAAAAAATATAAATAAATAAATGCGAAAACTTAAGTGATCATAATTACGCTGTAATGGCCTTAGCTTTTTTAAATGAAAGTTCTTAAGTGCTAAAAAAAGCAAATTCGATGCGACAAAAAAATAAAAAATGTTTTAAAACATTGTTCCCATTGAAAATAATCGCGTCTACAAATACATGATCAATTAACAACAACTTTTTTGTTTTTTTGGGTCAATGGCATCAAAGTGATTATCGCTGCCTAACTCGATTCCTGCTGCAGCAGTGGAGGTGAGGACGACTCGCATGAAGAGGTAGGAGGAATCAATCCTCTGCTAATTAGATTGTCGCGAAACGTTTCGAATACTTTCACTTGAATATCGGGTTTGAGTAAATAGAGTTGCTGAATTAATTTCGATGGATTAGGAGCAGCGATAAAGCTCGAGATGTAAACGTTTACAAAGGTGGCCATTAAATACTGACAATCGAAGCGATCCATAATTCCGCCGTGACCGGGAATTATGTCGCCAAAATCTTTGATTTTGAAAGCGCGCTTGAATCCACTAGCGAAAAAACCTCCGAAAGGTCCAATGATTGAGCTGAATGAGGACAGCGCTAATGAGTGAAGTACAAATGGATATATTTTCACCGATTGTGGCAAATGTAACTGGAGAAAAATACTCCTTAGTTTTGTTCAATTTTAGGGAATATCTCACTATTTTTAGGACCATGGATAACCCTTTTGGAAATTCGAATTCAGTCAATTGAAAGAGCGCAGATGGCGTACAATTGTACATTGTATTCTCGTCCATTTCTTCTGAGTATTCAATAGGACAAACTAAGTATTTAACTTTGCACGCGAAATGAGAGATCTAAAAGAGAAAAATGGTTTTGAAAAAAAGTGTTTATCATAATAGAAATTTGCTTACAATCATTCCAAAGACTACAGTGGCAATGCCACCACCGATAAATCCTTCCCAAGTCTTTTTCGGGGACAATTTAATAAGTGGCGTTTTGCCAAAAAAGAAGCCAAAAAGGTAAGCCATAATATCATTGCAAATAATCATCGATACTGGCACGATAAACCAGATGAGACCTTCAAACATATTTTGAATGATAAGATATGACTGTGTGACAACAATCAACAAGGTAACGTGAGTCCAAGCAAACTGAGAAAATTCATGTCGATTAGTTAAGAAAATTTCGCATTAATTAAACATACCAATGAAAATTGTCGCATGTAATAGCGCTTTTTTAAGCTCAAAACAAACCATAGAATGCCAATTATGTAGAGACAGAACGAGATGAATCTGTGATAAATGACTAGTCCTCGTAACAGATTCTATAGAAACGAGAATCATTTAATGAAAAAATTAGTTTTTAAAGTGATAAAAAGCTTGCTAAGTAAATAGTGTTTATATACCATTTTAGGGAGCAAAACACGGAAATAATACACTAAACTTTCGCCATAAAAGAAGTAATTTGAAGTGATGAGAAAATACCACGACAATGATCGAAACCAGGGTAAACCATGTACACGGTAAACAGCGTAACCGACAGCGATTATCTCTTGAAAACATTTCACTTGAATAAGAAGTGTCTAAAGTGCGTGTTATATTCAAAAGAGCTTTAAAATTATCGGTAAGTCACGTGTAAATGAATTGCTTACAATGAACATCAAAGCTAATGGGCCCAAGTATATGAGCAAAGCGAATATTGCGACCATGAAAAGTGTGAACACCGAACGAATCACATAATTTCGCCATCTGGAAAAGTTAAAAAGTTGGTTGCGATGAGTGACAATGTAAAATAAACGATGCAAATAAACAGTGAAAAATCGATAAAAGGGTGCAATATGTGAAGAAGTATTGAAAAAAAGTTTAAAACAATAAGCAAATTGAGCGAAAACATTTATAAAGCTTCACCGGTATTGCGAGAACTGCATTGCATGCAATATAATGAGACAGGAGGAAAAAAATGGAAAAAATAAATGAGGTGAAATTGATCACGAGATGTAATTAAGTTAATTTAGTAGTAATGATAAGCATTACTTATTCGGCAAAGCGGATAATGCCTGATCGATTGCTTGATTAACGCGATCTGTCGCTTGCGGTAATTCGCGAACCAATTCTTCCACTTGCGTTTCATCGATGATACGATCCTCGTCCGAATCGACGCCGTCGAATGTGGATTGCTTTCGAAGAAGCGGCGCCTGCTAATGAAGAAGAAAAAGCAAAGAACGATTTGAAAAAAAAGTGAAATGAAAACAAAACAAACCTCAACCCCTTTTTCGTCAGTTTTTCGCTTTCTGAGATCCATCATTGCTTCATTCGTTTACCGCTCGTTCACTCGTTTGACTTTTCGAAAAGAATTTAAGAGACGAGCGTTTTCGAGATGCGAAACGTTGAAGACACGAGTCGCCGAAAGAGTGGACAAAAGGAGAGCGAAAAAAACGGCGAAAATTGGAGTTCGATTGGAAAACAATAGAACGCGTTTTGATTGAAAATCGAAAACCGAATGCAAAAGACGCGAAAGAAATTTTTTACGAAACAATCGCTTTTCGCTCAATGTTTACAGCGCGCAATGCGCACGCGTGCGGCGTCTGACGTCGTCTGCGATCGACTGTCAAACGCGAGAAGAGGCGCCGCTTGCATTCGAACTGCGCGCGCATTCGAAGCGAACGCACGAACGCGCTCGCGTCGATTGCGTCGACGTATCGTGTGACGTAAGCAGCGAAAAGTGTGCGAAGCGAACGAACGAAAAGAGCGAACGTAGCGTTCGCCAGTTTACAATCGTTATGCGATTACAACTGTGCACTTTTCATTTTCGAAAAGCGAAGTGAAGAGCAAACTTTGCGCCGGTGTTTCATTTTTTTTTTTCTTTCTCGCCAACCCTCGTTTCGCGTACAACACACACGCGTTGAACGCGAATTGAAACGAGTGCGCGTTTCGAACAGCGGAAAAGCGTCTTCGCAAAAAAAGTAAAGATGGCGGCGAACGACGAGACGAGTGGCTGTTATTATTACGAACGCAGCGAACAAATGGCCGACTTTTGCTGTTCGCCGTCTTCGAAACGGTCGCGTATCGATTTAAATTCTGATTATTATTGCAATAATCAAACTGTGAGCGAATTGAACTCGCGTTCGATTACTTTTGGTAAGCAAATATGTTCACAAATCAAAATGACGGCCACCATTTTTACATGCGACGAAACGTCGACTTTTTTGTTTTTCCTCTTTTTTTGCCTCTTTCTTTAAATTTAGGCTTTGTCCGATTGTATTGTTTGTTGTTTCTTGTGTTATTCTTGCTTAAAGCGAGTGAAATGGTTATTTGAAAATGAAGAGCGATGAGGAAAAAAATGAGAGCGAAGAAAATGCGAAACGAGTATCTATAGTCTTAACGTATAGAAAAATGGTCGCTCTCTCGAGACAAGCGGCGGGAGTACTGCTCATTCACTCACTGTTCATTGCTCGCTGCTCTCGTCATTAGCACTGTGTTCGCGAGCTGTTTATGTGCACGGCGTGTTTGGTGGTGTTTCACTTTGCTGTTTGCTTATGTTTCTACGATTCGACCGTTTTTTCTTTATAGAAAAACAACAACAACGACGACAACAGTAAAACAAGTATCTCTCCTCCGCTCTATTATCTATATCTTTACTGAAATCGCAGTGAACGTCTTTGTGTGTTCATTTGCGTTTGATGAGTTCAATTTATTTTTCTCATTATTAGAGTTGTACTCTTTCTATACTTAGCATCGACTCGAATGGTTATCGCTTAATTAAATCGAGAGAAAAACAATGAGCGGAAAAGATAGTATATCAAGTGATGGCCATTTTTGTGTTCTCGATGTAAATCACTTCCTCTCTATCTTTTGATTCTAAACGATTTTATTGAACGCACGTTGCGGTTGACGTATGCATTTCATTCGTACTATCTTTTAATATAAAGTTTGAAGTATTTATAACGAAGTTTTTTATTCGTTCTTTTCGTTTTTTAGCTTTGTTTTCATTGTCAAAAATTAATGCACTTTTTCACGAACGAACCTCTTTGACAGATACTCTTCAAGAAACACACTTCTCGAGAAATGTTTAAATGCCAAGTTTACAAAACGAAATCCACACTACCGTTAAATGTGTGTCAAGCTTGCGGCCGTTTCTCAATTGATAATTATATATTCGATCCTTTTTCGAACCCGTTTTCGATCGATGCGAAACTCTAAATTCAATTGAATTTATTTTGCGAACAAAAGCCAGTTGCAAAAAAAAGATGTAAAACTTGAATTCAAGCGAATTGTTGGCGATAAATTATTGAGCTTTAAGTTTGCAAAATTATTGACCTCACCTTTTTGCAATGACCACATTTTGCGACGAAAAACGAAGTACAAAATGACAACATTTACCTCTACTCTCTAAATTTGGCCCCTGGTCTCTTATCTGTCGAGCGAGATTTTCCAAACATTGTTTAATTAATGAAAATCTTGAATTCTTTGCATTTTCTTGAATAAAATTGATAATTTATTGATAATAAAATTACAAATTTTGTTCACTTTTCTCATTAATTGCTCATTTTAATTCTTGCCACTTTAGAAGTGAGTTCTTCGACCAGTTGCGATGTCGATTTAAACGGCGGCGATTCTGGATTTCAAGAATTGAAAAGTAGCAATTGCTCGCCTTCGACCAGTCATAGTGATTCTCCTGTCGATGGACGTTTGTCTTCAGTACACGACCCGACGATAAATGAGACAACAGAAGCAAGTGAATGCGACGAAAGTGGTCAATTAGATATTGACGAGAAGCACGGAAACTGTGACAATTTCTCTGAAGACGGATCATACATTTCGGATATTTCGTGCGGTAGCTACTTGTCTAATATGAGTGGCGAACAGTGGAAACCGATCTCGTGTGGCGCACTGAATTGGGTACAACAACAAATCAGTGTCGGCACGAATCCTCGAGATATTTTGCAAGAAATAGTGCCGAATGCTTGTATTGCGCCAGAAGTTGAGAGTTTAACACTGTGGAAGTTAATAATGAACTTCTTGAGTGAACCACCACCGAGGAAGAAACTAGCACATGTTAATACGGTAGAAGATGTGGTTAGTTTAATACATAAAAGTCAGAAAATCATCGTCTTAACTGGTGCCGGCGTTTCGGTGTCGTGCGGCATTCCTGACTTCAGGTCGAGAGATGGAATCTACGCTCGGCTAAGCAAAGATTTTCCCGACTTGCCCGACCCACAGTCGATGTTCGACATTCACTACTTTCGCCGCGACCAAAGACCGTTTTTTAAGTTCGCGAAAGAAATATTTCCCGGCTTATTTTCACCTTCAATCAGTCACAAATTCATTAAAGTGATCGAAAAGCACGGCAAACTTTTGCGAAACTACTCGCAAAACATCGACACGCTGGAGAAAGCTGCTGGTATCGAGCGAGTGATCACTTGCCACGGTTCATTCGCTACCGCCACATGTACACGATGCAAGCACAAAGTGGATGCATCTGTAATAAAAGAAGACGTATTCGCTCAACGCATACCTTACTGTACGCGCTGTTCTCGCGATGAGGGTGGCGATCAAATGGCGGTACTTAAGCCTGATATTGTCTTCTTTGGCGAAGGATTGTCTGACGAATTTCATGATGCGATGAGTATTGACAAAGACAACTGCGATTTGTTGATCGTAATGGGCTCGTCACTCAAAGTCAGACCAGTTGCGCTAATTCCAAGCTCGATTCCGGCCGATATTCCTCAAGTGTTGATTAATCGCGAAAAGCTACATCACCTCAATTTTGATGTTGAACTTTTGGGCGATTGCGATGTCATTGTTCAAGAGTTGTGCAACAGGTGAGTATTTGAATCTTTCTGTATTGAGGACGTTGAATGCAACTGTTTCTGCTTAGGCTCGGTGAAGGATGGAACGATTACTGTGAATCGAAAGAATTATTGACACAAATAAATGAGATTCCGCAAAGGAGGACAGTGGATGAAGAACAGGTGAACAATTCAGAAATCAACAATAACGATGGGTTGGAAGCGAATGAAGTGAGTGAATCGCTCGATGAAGCAAAAACGCAATCGCAAGTGTCGTCGAGTGTTGACACTTTCGCAGAGAATTCTTGCCTGCAACCAGATTCAACAAACGATGAATGCGAAGATTTTGAATCGACATACCGTCGTGGTTCCAATGTCGCCGAACGATTATCAGGTAAAAATTTCCATCACTGCCCATCAAAAATAACTTTAATTTAATTGAACAGAGGGAACTTTTCTATTCTGTGCACCGAATCAATATGTGTTTAAAGGAGCGGAAGTGTTCGAAGATGAGCTCAAAGCGGACGAAAGGCTGGACGAAAACGATGAGTGCTCACAATCTTCGTCGTCGTCAAAATCAGACTCAAGCGAAAGCTCTTCCGAAGGCCGCGATGAACAGATCGTTTCTCATTCGCTAAACTCATCATCACTATCTTCTTCATCTTCATCATACACGTCTTTCGCCACATTCTCAATATTAGATAATAAATCCGAAAAACAAAACGAAGCACCAAATGTGTAATGCACCAAACTCTTGTCATTAGCATTGTTTGTTGAAACGAAGGGCTCTGCAATTAGGATGGAAACGAATTGTGACCGAAAGGAATGTTATTTATTGACCGTTTTTTCAACTGTGATTGTATTTTAAAACCGCTTATCTGAAAGCAGTTTTTTAGAACCTTGACGAAGAAATTGAGCGCGATGTGTTTGAAACTGTTTATTTGAATTGCAATGCTCATATTTCTAAAATTTACGATATATCATTTGTAAATACAATTGATCTCCAAAAATTTTCAGGACACACACACACACACTTACACACAAACTTACTGAAAAGAAAAGCAGAAAATTTTGAAATGTCATTTACTGATTATTTTCAGTAAATTAAAAAAATGAACATTGTAAATAACAAACGAACATAAACAAATCAACAAGAAGTTAGAATTTTTTTTAAAGAAAAAAAAATTTATCTGAAAACGAGTAAAGTTTAGCGTATTTATTATTACTATTACTATTATTATTATTATTATTTGCAAAAGAGCCTCGCGAGCGATTTCTTTCCTCTTTTGCTCTCATTTAAATCCGAAGAAAATTAATTTGCCTTCGATGTGTTTACCAGCGATACAATGAATAGCGAAACAGTTTTCTCCTCCGATTTGCATTAATTAACTAATCCAAATTTGTGTTTTAAATTGAGTATCACTAAAAAAGAGTTGGACAGAAATCGTTCTCAAGTGTTTTTAGCGTCATTTTTGAATTTTGTTCACACATTTTTCAAAGACTTCATTGTTTTGTGTTAATTTTTTTTTTAAGGAAGAAAATCGAAATCTTAAATCATTGAACGTTTCAATTCATGTGTACGTTCTAAACAAGGTGTATGTTTACAGTACAAAAAATAATCGCTATTCGAAGTTTGAACAAAAGCTTCATTTTCATTTGTTTCTAATTATTTATAAAAGAAAAAAACGTTTTTGTTATTAAATAATTGAAAATAAGCTAAAATTTAATAACTATTAAAATAATTGTAATTTAAAAGATGATTAATTTTCACGCTTTACGTTTTTTCATCATCGTAATTTCAAACTGAACTCATCTCTTCTTTTGCGAAAATTTCACGATCATCATTTTCAGCGTCAAATTATATTGTGAGCGTAGTGATGCTAAACGAAATAAAAAGATTAGCTAAATAATTCGCTTAATCTCTAACCGCTAAATCGCGTTACTAAATTGAATTTTTGTGAACGCGTCCGTCTGAAACTATTTCTAGTGTTTCATCGAAACGTCATCAAAAATGGCAAACATTAAAAGTGCGAATTTATTCATTTGTCTTTAAGTAAAATTCAAATTGAATCAAAATACTTTTTATAAACGATCGTCTTTCGCGGATTTTTTAATCTTTTGAATATTTTTTTTACCCTTAAAGTCGTATTCTTCTTAAAAACAAGAGTTCATTGCTTAAAAATTTAATTTTTCGACAAAAACACGTTACGATTTGTAGCCAGAAACTTCGATACTTCGAAGTGCAATTTGAAATCGTCATTGTTTTGCACACTTTAACGCTTCCATCACGAGCCAAGTGTCGATGCCAAAATTTGCGAATTCGTGTTTTACGGCTACATATTCAATGTAAAATACTTTTTAACTCAACTCATCAAATTGTAATTCGAGATGCAAATGAAGTTATTTTACTTGCGAATGCTTAATGAAGAAGCCGGAATACATCATCTTAAGGGTTATAATTTTACTTTACGGGCCGAATCGAAGAAATTAGTTTTGAACATTTTTCTTTACTAAATCAGAAGTGAGAAGTTCAAAAACGACATTTCCTATTTTCGGCAACTTTTCGTTCAAAGTTTAATAGGTTAGGTTAGGTAAGTCACGTGTATATCACGTGACTTCACTTATTTATCACTGGATAATCACATGATCTATTACGTGATCGAGATGTGACATTCATAAAAGCGAATCTTTGGTTAATTACATTCGTGAAACTAAATTTATGATGAAAGATTTTCCTCACTTTTCAATCAAAACTCAAATTCTTCATTCATTCAACTTTGCATAATTAACAACATTCACTTCATTAGACGAATAAATGATTTAACGATTGAATCTCTAGTTTCTTTGTGAAAATGTTTATGACCCAGGTAATGATTTAAATATTGCACAAGATCCTTTACTTTATTTGAAACAGCAAAAATTCAAAATAAATTTGAATTTTTGTTAATTTATGTCTATGGTAAAATTTCTGTATCGTAGATAATTTTTTTATGCTCGACAAAGCGTTTTATAAGCTTGATGTCTGATTTTTCTCGCATTTCCACAGTGATGATCAATTGCATTAACATACTTTTTTGAATCAAAATTTTTTAAAAAGTTTTCACTTACAATGACACTTGTTCACGAATAATTATTATCATATTATATATTCATATTTATTAAATACATTCAATTGACTTAATAAGATAAAAAATTCAAATGAAGTTGCTCACTGTTTTGCTAACATATCATTAAACTGTT
>NCKU01002389.1:0-19396 GCA_003675995.1 Dinothrombium tinctorium
AACAGTTTAATGATATGTTAGCAAAACAGTGAGCAACTTCATTTGAATTTTTTATCTTATTAAGTCAATTGAATGTATTTAATAAATATGAATATATAATATGATAATAATTATTCGTGAACAAGTGTCATTGTAAGTGAAAACTTTTTAAAAAATTTTGATTCAAAAAAGTATGTTAATGCAATTGATCATCACTGTGGAAATGCGAGAAAAATCAGACATCAAGCTTATAAAACGCTTTGTCGAGCATAAAAAAATTATCTACGATACAGAAATTTTACCATAGACATAAATTAACAAAAATTCAAATTTATTTTGAATTTTTGCTGTTTCAAATAAAGTAAAGGATCTTGTGCAATATTTAAATCATTACCTGGGTCATAAACATTTTCACAAAGAAACTAGAGATTCAATCGTTAAATCATTTATTCGTCTAATGAAGTGAATGTTGTTAATTATGCAAAGTTGAATGAATGAAGAATTTGAGTTTTGATTGAAAAGTGAGGAAAATCTTTCATCATAAATTTAGTTTCACGAATGTAATTAACCAAAGATTCGCTTTTATGAATGTCACATCTCGATCACGTAATAGATCATGTGATTATCCAGTGATAAATAAGTGAAGTCACGTGATATACACGTGACTTACCTAACCTAACCTATTAAACTTTGAACGAAAAGTTGCCGAAAATAGGAAATGTCGTTTTTGAACTTCTCACTTCTGATTTAGTAAAGAAAAATGTTCAAAACTAATTTCTTCGATTCGGCCCGTAAAGTAAAATTATAACCCTTAAGATGATGTATTCCGGCTTCTTCATTAAGCATTCGCAAGTAAAATAACTTCATTTGCATCTCGAATTACAATTTGATGAGTTGAGTTAAAAAGTATTTTACATTGAATATGTAGCCGTAAAACACGAATTCGCAAATTTTGGCATCGACACTTGGCTCGTGATGGAAGCGTTAAAGTGTGCAAAACAATGACGATTTCAAATTGCACTTCGAAGTATCGAAGTTTCTGGCTACAAATCGTAACGTGTTTTTGTCGAAAAATTAAATTTTTAAGCAATGAACTCTTGTTTTTAAGAAGAATACGACTTTAAGGGTAAAAAAAATATTCAAAAGATTAAAAAATCCGCGAAAGACGATCGTTTATAAAAAGTATTTTGATTCAATTTGAATTTTACTTAAAGACAAATGAATAAATTCGCACTTTTAATGTTTGCCATTTTTGATGACGTTTCGATGAAACACTAGAAATAGTTTCAGACGGACGCGTTCACAAAAATTCAATTTAGTAACGCGATTTAGCGGTTAGAGATTAAGCGAATTATTTAGCTAATCTTTTTATTTCGTTTAGCATCACTACGCTCACAATATAATTTGACGCTGAAAATGATGATCGTGAAATTTTCGCAAAAGAAGAGATGAGTTCAGTTTGAAATTACGATGATGAAAAAACGTAAAGCGTGAAAATTAATCATCTTTTAAATTACAATTATTTTAATAGTTATTAAATTTTAGCTTATTTTCAATTATTTAATAACAAAAACGTTTTTTTCTTTTATAAATAATTAGAAACAAATGAAAATGAAGCTTTTGTTCAAACTTCGAATAGCGATTATTTTTTGTACTGTAAACATACACCTTGTTTAGAACGTACACATGAATTGAAACGTTCAATGATTTAAGATTTCGATTTTCTTCCTTAAAAAAAAAATTAACACAAAACAATGAAGTCTTTGAAAAATGTGTGAACAAAATTCAAAAATGACGCTAAAAACACTTGAGAACGATTTCTGTCCAACTCTTTTTTAGTGATACTCAATTTAAAACACAAATTTGGATTAGTTAATTAATGCAAATCGGAGGAGAAAACTGTTTCGCTATTCATTGTATCGCTGGTAAACACATCGAAGGCAAATTAATTTTCTTCGGATTTAAATGAGAGCAAAAGAGGAAAGAAATCGCTCGCGAGGCTCTTTTGCAAATAATAATAATAATAATAGTAATAGTAATAATAAATACGCTAAACTTTACTCGTTTTCAGATAAATTTTTTTTTCTTTAAAAAAAATTCTAACTTCTTGTTGATTTGTTTATGTTCGTTTGTTATTTACAATGTTCATTTTTTTAATTTACTGAAAATAATCAGTAAATGACATTTCAAAATTTTCTGCTTTTCTTTTCAGTAAGTTTGTGTGTAAGTGTGTGTGTGTGTGTCCTGAAAATTTTTGGAGATCAATTGTATTTACAAATGATATATCGTAAATTTTAGAAATATGAGCATTGCAATTCAAATAAACAGTTTCAAACACATCGCGCTCAATTTCTTCGTCAAGGTTCTAAAAAACTGCTTTCAGATAAGCGGTTTTAAAATACAATCACAGTTGAAAAAACGGTCAATAAATAACATTCCTTTCGGTCACAATTCGTTTCCATCCTAATTGCAGAGCCCTTCGTTTCAACAAACAATGCTAATGACAAGAGTTTGGTGCATTACACATTTGGTGCTTCGTTTTGTTTTTCGGATTTATTATCTAATATTGAGAATGTGGCGAAAGACGTGTATGATGAAGATGAAGAAGATAGTGATGATGAGTTTAGCGAATGAGAAACGATCTGTTCATCGCGGCCTTCGGAAGAGCTTTCGCTTGAGTCTGATTTTGACGACGACGAAGATTGTGAGCACTCATCGTTTTCGTCCAGCCTTTCGTCCGCTTTGAGCTCATCTTCGAACACTTCCGCTCCTTTAAACACATATTGATTCGGTGCACAGAATAGAAAAGTTCCCTCTGTTCAATTAAATTAAAGTTATTTTTGATGGGCAGTGATGGAAATTTTTACCTGATAATCGTTCGGCGACATTGGAACCACGACGGTATGTCGATTCAAAATCTTCGCATTCATCGTTTGTTGAATCTGGTTGCAGGCAAGAATTCTCTGCGAAAGTGTCAACACTCGACGACACTTGCGATTGCGTTTTTGCTTCATCGAGCGATTCACTCACTTCATTCGCTTCCAACCCATCGTTATTGTTGATTTCTGAATTGTTCACCTGTTCTTCATCCACTGTCCTCCTTTGCGGAATCTCATTTATTTGTGTCAATAATTCTTTCGATTCACAGTAATCGTTCCATCCTTCACCGAGCCTAAGCAGAAACAGTTGCATTCAACGTCCTCAATACAGAAAGATTCAAATACTCACCTGTTGCACAACTCTTGAACAATGACATCGCAATCGCCCAAAAGTTCAACATCAAAATTGAGGTGATGTAGCTTTTCGCGATTAATCAACACTTGAGGAATATCGGCCGGAATCGAGCTTGGAATTAGCGCAACTGGTCTGACTTTGAGTGACGAGCCCATTACGATCAACAAATCGCAGTTGTCTTTGTCAATACTCATCGCATCATGAAATTCGTCAGACAATCCTTCGCCAAAGAAGACAATATCAGGCTTAAGTACCGCCATTTGATCGCCACCCTCATCGCGAGAACAGCGCGTACAGTAAGGTATGCGTTGAGCGAATACGTCTTCTTTTATTACAGATGCATCCACTTTGTGCTTGCATCGTGTACATGTGGCGGTAGCGAATGAACCGTGGCAAGTGATCACTCGCTCGATACCAGCAGCTTTCTCCAGCGTGTCGATGTTTTGCGAGTAGTTTCGCAAAAGTTTGCCGTGCTTTTCGATCACTTTAATGAATTTGTGACTGATTGAAGGTGAAAATAAGCCGGGAAATATTTCTTTCGCGAACTTAAAAAACGGTCTTTGGTCGCGGCGAAAGTAGTGAATGTCGAACATCGACTGTGGGTCGGGCAAGTCGGGAAAATCTTTGCTTAGCCGAGCGTAGATTCCATCTCTCGACCTGAAGTCAGGAATGCCGCACGACACCGAAACGCCGGCACCAGTTAAGACGATGATTTTCTGACTTTTATGTATTAAACTAACCACATCTTCTACCGTATTAACATGTGCTAGTTTCTTCCTCGGTGGTGGTTCACTCAAGAAGTTCATTATTAACTTCCACAGTGTTAAACTCTCAACTTCTGGCGCAATACAAGCATTCGGCACTATTTCTTGCAAAATATCTCGAGGATTCGTGCCGACACTGATTTGTTGTTGTACCCAATTCAGTGCGCCACACGAGATCGGTTTCCACTGTTCGCCACTCATATTAGACAAGTAGCTACCGCACGAAATATCCGAAATGTATGATCCGTCTTCAGAGAAATTGTCACAGTTTCCGTGCTTCTCGTCAATATCTAATTGACCACTTTCGTCGCATTCACTTGCTTCTGTTGTCTCATTTATCGTCGGGTCGTGTACTGAAGACAAACGTCCATCGACAGGAGAATCACTATGACTGGTCGAAGGCGAGCAATTGCTACTTTTCAATTCTTGAAATCCAGAATCGCCGCCGTTTAAATCGACATCGCAACTGGTCGAAGAACTCACTTCTAAAGTGGCAAGAATTAAAATGAGCAATTAATGAGAAAAGTGAACAAAATTTGTAATTTTATTATCAATAAATTATCAATTTTATTCAAGAAAATGCAAAGAATTCAAGATTTTCATTAATTAAACAATGTTTGGAAAATCTCGCTCGACAGATAAGAGACCAGGGGCCAAATTTAGAGAGTAGAGGTAAATGTTGTCATTTTGTACTTCGTTTTTCGTCGCAAAATGTGGTCATTGCAAAAAGGTGAGGTCAATAATTTTGCAAACTTAAAGCTCAATAATTTATCGCCAACAATTCGCTTGAATTCAAGTTTTACATCTTTTTTTTGCAACTGGCTTTTGTTCGCAAAATAAATTCAATTGAATTTAGAGTTTCGCATCGATCGAAAACGGGTTCGAAAAAGGATCGAATATATAATTATCAATTGAGAAACGGCCGCAAGCTTGACACACATTTAACGGTAGTGTGGATTTCGTTTTGTAAACTTGGCATTTAAACATTTCTCGAGAAGTGTGTTTCTTGAAGAGTATCTGTCAAAGAGGTTCGTTCGTGAAAAAGTGCATTAATTTTTGACAATGAAAACAAAGCTAAAAAACGAAAAGAACGAATAAAAAACTTCGTTATAAATACTTCAAACTTTATATTAAAAGATAGTACGAATGAAATGCATACGTCAACCGCAACGTGCGTTCAATAAAATCGTTTAGAATCAAAAGATAGAGAGGAAGTGATTTACATCGAGAACACAAAAATGGCCATCACTTGATATACTATCTTTTCCGCTCATTGTTTTTCTCTCGATTTAATTAAGCGATAACCATTCGAGTCGATGCTAAGTATAGAAAGAGTACAACTCTAATAATGAGAAAAATAAATTGAACTCATCAAACGCAAATGAACACACAAAGACGTTCACTGCGATTTCAGTAAAGATATAGATAATAGAGCGGAGGAGAGATACTTGTTTTACTGTTGTCGTCGTTGTTGTTGTTTTTCTATAAAGAAAAAACGGTCGAATCGTAGAAACATAAGCAAACAGCAAAGTGAAACACCACCAAACACGCCGTGCACATAAACAGCTCGCGAACACAGTGCTAATGACGAGAGCAGCGAGCAATGAACAGTGAGTGAATGAGCAGTACTCCCGCCGCTTGTCTCGAGAGAGCGACCATTTTTCTATACGTTAAGACTATAGATACTCGTTTCGCATTTTCTTCGCTCTCATTTTTTTCCTCATCGCTCTTCATTTTCAAATAACCATTTCACTCGCTTTAAGCAAGAATAACACAAGAAACAACAAACAATACAATCGGACAAAGCCTAAATTTAAAGAAAGAGGCAAAAAAAGAGGAAAAACAAAAAAGTCGACGTTTCGTCGCATGTAAAAATGGTGGCCGTCATTTTGATTTGTGAACATATTTGCTTACCAAAAGTAATCGAACGCGAGTTCAATTCGCTCACAGTTTGATTATTGCAATAATAATCAGAATTTAAATCGATACGCGACCGTTTCGAAGACGGCGAACAGCAAAAGTCGGCCATTTGTTCGCTGCGTTCGTAATAATAACAGCCACTCGTCTCGTCGTTCGCCGCCATCTTTACTTTTTTTGCGAAGACGCTTTTCCGCTGTTCGAAACGCGCACTCGTTTCAATTCGCGTTCAACGCGTGTGTGTTGTACGCGAAACGAGGGTTGGCGAGAAAGAAAAAAAAAAATGAAACACCGGCGCAAAGTTTGCTCTTCACTTCGCTTTTCGAAAATGAAAAGTGCACAGTTGTAATCGCATAACGATTGTAAACTGGCGAACGCTACGTTCGCTCTTTTCGTTCGTTCGCTTCGCACACTTTTCGCTGCTTACGTCACACGATACGTCGACGCAATCGACGCGAGCGCGTTCGTGCGTTCGCTTCGAATGCGCGCGCAGTTCGAATGCAAGCGGCGCCTCTTCTCGCGTTTGACAGTCGATCGCAGACGACGTCAGACGCCGCACGCGTGCGCATTGCGCGCTGTAAACATTGAGCGAAAAGCGATTGTTTCGTAAAAAATTTCTTTCGCGTCTTTTGCATTCGGTTTTCGATTTTCAATCAAAACGCGTTCTATTGTTTTCCAATCGAACTCCAATTTTCGCCGTTTTTTTCGCTCTCCTTTTGTCCACTCTTTCGGCGACTCGTGTCTTCAACGTTTCGCATCTCGAAAACGCTCGTCTCTTAAATTCTTTTCGAAAAGTCAAACGAGTGAACGAGCGGTAAACGAATGAAGCAATGATGGATCTCAGAAAGCGAAAAACTGACGAAAAAGGGGTTGAGGTTTGTTTTGTTTTCATTTCACTTTTTTTTCAAATCGTTCTTTGCTTTTTCTTCTTCATTAGCAGGCGCCGCTTCTTCGAAAGCAATCCACATTCGACGGCGTCGATTCGGACGAGGATCGTATCATCGATGAAACGCAAGTGGAAGAATTGGTTCGCGAATTACCGCAAGCGACAGATCGCGTTAATCAAGCAATCGATCAGGCATTATCCGCTTTGCCGAATAAGTAATGCTTATCATTACTACTAAATTAACTTAATTACATCTCGTGATCAATTTCACCTCATTTATTTTTTCCATTTTTTTCCTCCTGTCTCATTATATTGCATGCAATGCAGTTCTCGCAATACCGGTGAAGCTTTATAAATGTTTTCGCTCAATTTGCTTATTGTTTTAAACTTTTTTTCAATACTTCTTCACATATTGCACCCTTTTATCGATTTTTCACTGTTTATTTGCATCGTTTATTTTACATTGTCACTCATCGCAACCAACTTTTTAACTTTTCCAGATGGCGAAATTATGTGATTCGTTCGGTGTTCACACTTTTCATGGTCGCAATATTCGCTTTGCTCATATACTTGGGCCCATTAGCTTTGATGTTCATTGTAAGCAATTCATTTACACGTGACTTACCGATAATTTTAAAGCTCTTTTGAATATAACACGCACTTTAGACACTTCTTATTCAAGTGAAATGTTTTCAAGAGATAATCGCTGTCGGTTACGCTGTTTACCGTGTACATGGTTTACCCTGGTTTCGATCATTGTCGTGGTATTTTCTCATCACTTCAAATTACTTCTTTTATGGCGAAAGTTTAGTGTATTATTTCCGTGTTTTGCTCCCTAAAATGGTATATAAACACTATTTACTTAGCAAGCTTTTTATCACTTTAAAAACTAATTTTTTCATTAAATGATTCTCGTTTCTATAGAATCTGTTACGAGGACTAGTCATTTATCACAGATTCATCTCGTTCTGTCTCTACATAATTGGCATTCTATGGTTTGTTTTGAGCTTAAAAAAGCGCTATTACATGCGACAATTTTCATTGGTATGTTTAATTAATGCGAAATTTTCTTAACTAATCGACATGAATTTTCTCAGTTTGCTTGGACTCACGTTACCTTGTTGATTGTTGTCACACAGTCATATCTTATCATTCAAAATATGTTTGAAGGTCTCATCTGGTTTATCGTGCCAGTATCGATGATTATTTGCAATGATATTATGGCTTACCTTTTTGGCTTCTTTTTTGGCAAAACGCCACTTATTAAATTGTCCCCGAAAAAGACTTGGGAAGGATTTATCGGTGGTGGCATTGCCACTGTAGTCTTTGGAATGATTGTAAGCAAATTTCTATTATGATAAACACTTTTTTTCAAAACCATTTTTCTCTTTTAGATCTCTCATTTCGCGTGCAAAGTTAAATACTTAGTTTGTCCTATTGAATACTCAGAAGAAATGGACGAGAATACAATGTACAATTGTACGCCATCTGCGCTCTTTCAATTGACTGAATTCGAATTTCCAAAAGGGTTATCCATGGTCCTAAAAATAGTGAGATATTCCCTAAAATTGAACAAAACTAAGGAGTATTTTTCTCCAGTTACATTTGCCACAATCGGTGAAAATATATCCATTTGTACTTCACTCATTAGCGCTGTCCTCATTCAGCTCAATCATTGGACCTTTCGGAGGTTTTTTCGCTAGTGGATTCAAGCGCGCTTTCAAAATCAAAGATTTTGGCGACATAATTCCCGGTCACGGCGGAATTATGGATCGCTTCGATTGTCAGTATTTAATGGCCACCTTTGTAAACGTTTACATCTCGAGCTTTATCGCTGCTCCTAATCCATCGAAATTAATTCAGCAACTCTATTTACTCAAACCCGATATTCAAGTGAAAGTATTCGAAACGTTTCGCGACAATCTAATTAGCAGAGGATTGATTCCTCCTACCTCTTCATGCGAGTCGTCCTCACCTCCACTGCTGCAGCAGGAATCGAGTTAGGCAGCGATAATCACTTTGATGCCATTGACCCAAAAAAACAAAAAAGTTGTTGTTAATTGATCATGTATTTGTAGACGCGATTATTTTCAATGGGAACAATGTTTTAAAACATTTTTTATTTTTTTGTCGCATCGAATTTGCTTTTTTTAGCACTTAAGAACTTTCATTTAAAAAAGCTAAGGCCATTACAGCGTAATTATGATCACTTAAGTTTTCGCATTTATTTATTTATATTTTTTCGATGTGTAACTAATGTAGAAAAATAAAGAAAAAAGTGGTTAAAAGTGATTTTAATCGTCGTTTTCATCAATTTTCGGAGCCAAGTAATAGCGGATGTACCCGAAATCGCTTCCGTCATCATCGGTAATTGAATATTCAACGACTGTTTGAGAAAGTCAAAGCGATTGAAAGTGAAATGAAATTTAAATCTTACCTAAAGGCACATCGGGCGATAGTGACAACGAAACTTGCGGCGATAATGGTGTTGCTTTCGCAAAATGATTTAAATATTTCAAAGCGAACGATTGAATGATCGGTTCTTGCATCGAAATGGACACAGAATCTTCAGGCTTATCGGCGCTTGCGGTTTGACAAAGATTGACTGTGCCCGAACCGAGATCGCCCTTAGCCGCGAAACGAATACTATCCTTGGCACAAGAAATGGTGACCGCATCCCCGATTTGCTGCAAATCACGACAAATGCGCTGAAACTTATGCGAAGGCATCTTCACGTTTACACTGTAAGGAGTATCCTGCGAATTGAGCAAAAAATGATGGAGAAGCGAAAGATGATAAGCTACATACAGGAATACCCAAATATTCGGAATCGAGATTCATCAATTTAACCTCGTATTCGGAAGTTTCCGATTCATTCTTTGCTTCGAAAACCAATGTAATCTTATCACCGTCATCGGGCGCTTTCAAAGTGATGGTGTCGTCGTTTCCCGCGCACTTCAATATCTTCGAGAGACTAAGAAAAAAAGCGAAAAGTGAATGATGAAAGAAAAAGTCCGTTCAAACCTCGACAAATTCATGCCCAATGTAACGCTTCGATCGCAGCGATACTTGTCGAAACCGTCCGCTTTCATTTGCACGGCGACCAAAGAGACGTGCGATGTGTCCATCGCTTGCAAAGACATGCCTTGCGAGGAGCAATCCCACGACGCTTCATTCACTAAATCTTTGATCGCGTCGAGAATCTTCTTTAAAATGGCGCCTTGAATCAACTTTGCTTCGAACATTTCGAAAACGAATCGAACAATTTTTGTGAGAAAAGCTGAAAAAGCGAAAAGCCAAACGTGGGATCACACCGCGAATCAATTTCCAAATGATTGCCGCTTTCGAGCCGCGATTGAAAGAAGCGGGAAAACGATGTCAATTCTATCGCCGCCACCGAAGCGAACGGCTAAAGCTTGAAAGCGAGCGATCAAATTTCAAAATCAATTCACTTTTTAGCGTTGCAATTAAACGATAGCTTTGTTCTGCGGTTTAACAAGAAACAAAGTAAATGCAAAGCAATTTTAGTTTTCGCTTTTACAAACTGTTTCGCTGTTCTGATTGCTGACGACATTTTTGCTTTCGCCGATCTAAAAATCTTGACAAATTTCATTTCGAACATTGCGTCATTGTGAGCGTATTCATAAACAGAAAAGTTTATTTTGCTAAAATTTTGTAACCTTTTGCTTTTGTTTTGTATGTATGCAAAAATCTTAGCGGTCTTATTCTTTGTAAGCAAATGTTGAGGATTTTGCACGAATAATTTAGGACGCCACTTTCGCGATAAAAAATATTTTTCGATGTGATGCGATTAGAGTTTAAATTAAGCTGTAATTCAAATTGAACATTAGCAAACTATCAATCGACTAAAAAGTGAATTCATTTCGAGAACTTTGTTCGGACACAAATTTTTCGAGACGCTATTTTCGCGCGATTGGAACCTCGCATCGCACACTTTCGTTTAGGCGACATTTTGAATCGAGTGCGCAGCCGAATGTTTTAAAGAACGCGCTCGTCGAGCGAACAGCGCTGCGAATGCAAAAGCGAACGACGAATTTGTGATAATTTGTCGGCATTTGCTGTGAAAAGCGTTCGTCGTGTTCACAAAGCTTCATTTTTCGAAAGCGAACAGTGAAAAAAGAAAAAACAGACGCGAACGTGGTTTGCGTTTAACGCGCGTTTTGTTTCGTTTGAATTCAAAGCTACTTTTTAATCTCAATTCCTTTAATTATAATTGAAACAAAACGAAATGTCGACGAATGCGAATACAGCTGTGAATAGCGGTGAATTCGCAGCTAACGAATAGTGTGCGCGTTGAGGTATATTCTCCACAAAGGCACATCACATTCGATTCATTGTGTTGCGTGTGTGTGTTTTTTTGCATTAATAGCGACAAGAGAGGAAAGAGAAAAACGTGAACACGTCACTACTTGCAAGCGGTTTTCGAGTGACTTTCGCTGGTAAATTTATCAATCATTTCGACGTTCGAAATTGAACACCATTTTAAATCGCTTTTTAATTGGTCGTGTTGCTCGCACACACGTCGAAATCAAATTTCATTTCGTTTTTTTTTTCCTTCATTCACCTTAAAAGGAGTGTTTAAGAAATGAGCTCTTTTCTTACATTTTACGGACATAAAGTGACCAGTATTTGCATTTTGATTAATGTCATTTTGGTTCGTATTTTTGATCTTTTTTTACGCGTCATTTAATTTACTCTTTCTTCTTTTTCAGACGTGCCTTAATAGTGTTATATTCGCGAATATATCTGTCGTGCAATTAACTAACAGTAACTTTGATCATTTCGTTTGTAAGTGATATCATAAGTGTTATCATTTGTTTCTAATTTATCTTTACTCTTTTCTCTCCGATTGCGAACACAATTAGCAAAATATGAACTTGTATTTATTAATTTCTACGCGGATTGGTGTCGATTTAGTCAAATATTAGCACCAATATTTGAAGAGTCGTTTCAAAAGATTCAGAACGAAATTCCGGATGCTAATCGTGTTTTGTTAGCGAAAGTCGATTGCGATGCTGAATGTGAGTTCGCTCGTCACACTTCATTCTTAAGTATCGAAAATTGATAAATAAATTCTTTAATAGCGGAACTCTCGCAACGTTTTCATATCTCGAAGTATCCGACACTCAAATTGGTGCGAAACTCGCAAGTAGCGAAGAAAGAGTTTCGTGGACAGCGCAGTGCTCAGGCTATTTTCGACTTTGTCAAAGAACAACTAAGTGATCCTGTCGAGAAGTTGAAGACAATAGACAAATTAGACGCAATCGACGAGAAGAAAACGGCAATCATCGGTTACTTTGACCTTTCACCCGAATCTGCGGTGGAATACACTCTTTTCCGTAGAGTGGCAACCGACCTTAAAGATGACTGCAAATTCTATTGGTTATATGAAGAAGCTTCTAAGTCTCACCCGCATTCCGGAAAGAGTAACTTTGTCGTTCACAAACCTGCTCGATCGCGCCCTGGTGAAAAGGATGAGATATTTCCCAGTTTTCTTGCTAACTACAATGAACTAAGTAAATGGGCGTCCAATAAATGTATCTCGTTGGTACGCGAAATCACCTTCGAAAATGCCGAAGAACTGACTGAAGAAGGTTTGCCGTTCTTGATTCTCTTTCATCATCCTGACGACACTGCGAGCGTTGACCTTTACACGAAAACTGTGCACGAGCAGCTTCAAAACGAAGCGCATAGTGTGAACTTTCTCATCGCCGATGGTATCAAATTTGCTCATCCGTTACATCATCTAGGCAAAGACAAGAAGGACTTGCCTTTAATCGCAATAGACAGCTTTAGGCATATGTATTTATTCCCAAATTTCGAAGATATTAAGTAAGTGTAATATTTAGGTGAAATTTGAACGACGATTCATTTTGCAATCCTGTTGCTTTTCTCGACAGGATTCCAGGCAAATTGCGACAATTCGTGTCCGATCTACATTCGGGCAAATTGCATCGCGAATTTCACTTCGGTCCTGATCCTACGACACAACAACAGCAGGACGATAGTGGTGTTAAGGTTTGTTGTTGATTATTCGAGTGGAAAAATAATCTCTAACCAAAAAATTGCTTTGCAGGCCACAAGTCCTCCGGAGTCTACGTTTAAAAAGTTAGCTCCATCGAGTAACAGATATACACTTCTGCGCGATGAGTTGTGATTGTTTTTTTGTAATAAAAAAATAAGTTATATATTTTAAATTCGAGAGAATTTGTTTTCCTTTCACAAGTAAAAGTTGATTTCTAAAATTAGATTAGAATTAGAATTTGAATCAGCCATAATCGAACAAAAAGTGAGCAAGAGATGATCAATTTTCAAATTGAAATCGGTGAAAATCAAATTGGTTAAACGATAACCGTTGATCGTTCTACGGTTTTGATAAGAGTGACTGTGAACGCAAAGCGAATTTTAGTTTTCACTTTCACAAGCTGTTTCACCGTTCTAATTGCGAACGCACAAAGGTTGTATCACCTTTTGCATTGCGTTTTTTTCAGCGTATTCGCAAAACAGTAAAGTTTATTTGCTAAAATTTTGTAACATTTTCTTTTATTTTGTTTATTTATATCACTCGATTTTTTTTTCTTAAATTTATTGATCACATCGGTTTTTTTTAAACTTAGATTTGCATTTGTTTGAAATTTTCTTTACAATTTATACACGATTTTCGAAATGAGTCTCGAACGAAATATAATCAACAATTAATTATTCGCCATTTTCGCCTTTTTCACACAACTATAATTAATGATAACAACAACAAACGAGAAATAAGCGAGAAAATGGCACAGCACTCACTTGTTGTCCACTTTTTTGTTAATTTTTTAGGAACCGAATAAGCAATTAGAGACAGAAAACGGAGAGCAGAGCAACTTCTATTGCTATTTATAAGTTTCGCATACAATTTCGTCGTTTAATTTCACATTCATCTCCTGATGAATCGATGTCGAGCTGAGTCTTGACTCTGAGTTCGAACTCAATAGAGGCACGACCATTGCGTTGCTGCTCGTATTGCTGCTGCAATTGCTATTCTGTTCTTCGCCGTTAAACGCTTTCTTCGATGTGTACGTGTTTAATGGAATCATTTCGTTCTCAGACCCGTAGTCAGACTTCGGTTCCGAAATACCCGAAGTGTCTGACTCTACGCCGGCGTTGGCATCACCAGTTTCGGTGAACGACCTGTGAATGAGATCGCCATTTTCGCTGCGAACTTTTATAATTTTGGCAGTTGTGTTCGCCTCTTTTTTCTTATCTTTTCGCTCTTTCAATAATTGCAGCATCGGAATTTTATTCACTGGTAAAATACCGCCGGAAGACGCTTGTTTCGTACTCGTTGCTGAGCTCGGTTTTGGTATTTTCTCTTTCTCATTTACTTCTTCATTTTCCTCATTAATCGATGTCAAATGTGGATGTGATGAAGAGTTGGTAACGATTGGAATGTCGTCCGGAAGTTTCTTCGTTCTAAATGATGCATTCGTAATCGCTGCTTTCGATACTCCGGATGTCGCTGAACTAAAAGTAGTGGACGTTGGAGATAATGCTACACTGATGCCCATCGGTCCGTCTCTTGGCTGACCACTAGGATTCACTCTTAACGAATTCTTTATCGCCATTGACATCTAAAAATGGAAAATGGCATTTGAAAATGAAAAAATGAAAATCAGCTGAAAAAGATACCATTAAAACGTCGGCGTAAAGATTAACAAAAGCACGATTGTAAATCTCTTCCAAAGCTTCAAAACCTTCGTTCTCGACACCATTAAACATACAAAAGTAAACTGAATTCAAGAGTTGAACTAAAAATTCAGAAGAGAGAGGAATTTTCGCACACTTCCTTGATATGAATTTAGAGTAATTCGTGAAATTAGAATTTTCAGCATTTGCTGAGTTTTCTAATTTTGTATTGCAATTATTAGAACCATATCGCATTACCCTTTAATGAAAAATGATTCAATTAACGCACTGATTTCTTGTAAATATAATATCACTCACTTTATTGCCATCTTGCATAAAGCGAGATACGATTGTTTGGGCACTGAACTCAAATAATGATTGTACACTTTCAACAAAACAGTCATTATAATCATACGATTACCACAGTTGATCACGTCATATTCAACATGAGGTCCGAATGAAGACAACGTTTGATCGCCGCCACCGGACTCGAGTCTTAGCAATGCGTGTTCAGTTAACGCAGAATTTTGTGACGAAACCGAAGACGGCTCGTGAAAAATAGATGGTCGCACCATAGAGGGTAAGCGAAACTTGCGATTAAGAATTTCGCCTTCTTCATCGACTATTTCTAAATTATATATGCTTAATAGTAAGACGTCCACACAACGATATAATTTCTTATCCACATTGTAACAATTGGTCAAATGTATTCCAATTAAGGTCGGTATAAACATTAACGTGAATAAACGTAAACGATCCTCTTTGCTTCGATAAAATTTAAACAATTGATCGCAAATTTTTTCCAAATACTGCAATGAGAAAGACAAATGATGAGTGAAGCTCTTAAAAAGCAAATATAATTAAAGAGAGAAGCGAATATTTGTCACGTCAAACAATAATAACGATGTGTCCTTCGTTTTGTGAAACAAACAAATGAAAAATAGAGAAAAATTTTTCCTGTTTGTCAAATAGAATGCGATGCGTTTGCAAAGCTGTGTACGAAAGCATTTTGATTGTGGCTAATCACGAAGTAAAAATCGACGATAAAATTAATTTCACGACGAAAATGTAAGTGAAATGAGAACGAAAAAAAAAGTAGACACGTTAATGGAAATCGCATAACATTAAATTACCTGTTCGTGGAATGCAGTGTCGTGCAACGCGTCGAAAAGATCATTGATTAAATCGGGATAATTGCAAACACTGATCGCATACGATTGCAACTGCGACACGGTCAATTTATCGACGCGTTCGAATTCCGAAAGCCAGTCGTTGATCAAAACTTTGCGCGCCATTTTAATTCGTTTTTACGCTCGCCGAACGATGCTTTCGCCCGCATTTCACTGCTCATTCATTTCTCAATTCACGCATAGTTTCTTCGCACAGTTTTTTTTTCGTCTTCGCGTTCGCTTTCGATTCGCTTTTCGTGCGACACTTCGCTTTTCGAACACTTCTCGTCTTTTCACTCGTCTCGCGACCGCACTGAGCGTGCGTCGCTTCGTGCGTTGCCGTCGCGTAGCGATCGAAACGCGTCGCTACTCTCGCTTTTGCCGAAATCACAGCTTTTGATCGGAAAGCAGCGAGTTTCATGCTTCCGTTTTCTGATTCACTCGTTTCGAACAATTTCACGATAATTAATTTTATCACTCGAATCGTAAAAGTCGTAAAAAAAAAAACAAAAAAAGTAGAAAAAATATTTACAAAACACAAAATTGAAATATGAATCCAGCTGATGAGTATTCTGAAGCTTGACAAGAATCATGAAGATGCTTATGAGAATTTTGGTGGATTTTAAAATGTTTTATGATCGCATTTTATGAAGTGAAAACATTTTGCAGTTAAATTTGTCTACGATGTTAATCACATTATATTTTAAGTGATTTTTTTTTTACAATTTTTACATTACAAAAAATATTTGAGAATCTAACTCTCAATTTCTGATCTTTGAGTTTCTAATCAATTAAAAATTGTCTTCAAATATTTCTTTCAAAACGATCAGTTCAGAGAAATTTGCGATTTTTCGCTTCGCTGTGTGTTTTTTAGTCAAATATTTTTAAAAAGAATAAAATTGTTTATTTAAATTTTAAATAAATTCATTGCCAACGATTGCTCACGTTTACAAGTTAAAAACGCACTACATGAATTATAAATGTGTTTGAATTAAAAATGCATTAAAAAATTGAAACTGTAAAGGGCACGCAAACGCAATTTGTAGATTTCAAGCAATTAAATTTCGTGTAATCGCGTGATCTTTTTGTAATTTTTTGTAAAAATTGTAAAATTGTATTTGGGAACAACAACAATGTGACCACATTTTAATTAAGGTTTATTATAAATTTGAGTAATCATTGTAAAATTAGCATAAAAAGGCTGATTAATGTGTTCAATATAATGAATTAGTTTTGAATTAGGATAAATGTGTGTCGATTTTGAAACAAGCGATTTGATGTATCGGGAGTAAAAGCAAAATAAATTGGTCATGTCAAGTATTTTGGCTCAAAACAAAGAGTTATAATTAAAAAAACAATTAACTTATAATTTTGTCAAAATTACAATCAACTAGTTGAACAATGCTTTGATTCAGTAAGATGTGTTGTTGAAACTGTGAATTCTTTGAAAGTTCAAATTGATGAAATGAGTAAAATATTAAAATCACTTTAAAATCGCTATCAAAATCTTGATATGCTAAAGCATGATATTTTCGACGAAATTATATAAATTTCATTTGCTTAAATTGAAAAAGAGTTTTGAAATTCAGTGTTTTTCAATTTTGAGAATTATTATAACTTTTACAGACAAAAATTTATTTTGTGCAACAATCATAGCTTAAAATCAAAATCCATCATTTAAAATAATGTTGCGTAACTGAATGAAGTAATGAATGTGGATGCTTTCAATAGCACCAATGTAATGTGTTAATCTTATGAAGCAAGCAAAGCTGTTCAGTCAAGCAAAATTGGACGCTTTTTTTTAAGTAAACGCTTATATTTTATGCGACAAGCTTTAAAATAAGTTCGTCATTTAAATTACTATCTATCACTTAAGTTACTATCATTGTATTCAAAATGATTTTTCGTATCTCATTTGTAAAGTCATTTTGACTTGCAATCTTGATTTCAACTTCTTGAAAAAATATTTAACGTAATTTTTCTTATGACTTCTTTAAGCGTATCACTGACATTTTTTTAAATTTGATTCGAATAAATTTAAATTCAGTTTAGTTACGGTTGAGAAAGTGAAGGAGGCGAGTGAGCTGCTGGTTAAGTAATTGAATACTTTTATGCAAAAAGGAGCTATCGACTTTCGTTAAATAAATTTTGAGCTTTTATCTTGATAAATATTTGTTTCATGATGTGTTATCCTTAATTTAGACAAAACTTAGTGTTCAAAATAACATAATTTAAAATCATTTAATTTGATTGAAGAAATCGCGAGTTATTTAAAGAAAGTCGATATCCCATTTTTGCATAAAAGCATTCAATTGTTGTTGTTGTTGTTGCCCAAAACTTTAAAAGTAGTTTTCTGGGGGTTTAGGGAGGGTTGGCACTATGTTGCTGAAAATTTTTTATAAATAGAAAAAATTCGCTGATGACGAATCCGCAAAAATTATCCTTCTATGGGGTAAGTAGAACCTTCAATAATTTTTTGAAAATTTTAGAACTTATGCTAATAACTTTCTTTCCTGTTGATTTATTTTCAAAATTCTATTAAATATTTTGTATTTTTCATTAAAACTGATTTTTTGAAACACTAAAGAACTTGAAAAGTTGTCGGGAAAGCTCCGAAAAAAATTCCCGAAAAATTTGCAAAATTTTCAAAAAATTCTAGCAAAAAAGTTCCTCTCAATACTCTTGGTATTTTCACTCAAAAAATCTCGCATCCAAATCTAAATCTAAAAATCGAATAACAAGGGGGTCTACATGCTCGTTCTCCGGCTAGAATTTTTTGAATATTCTGAAAATTTCTATTATCCAACAACGGTTTAATTAAATTCTAAAAAATTATTTTCAAATTGTAATTCGTAATTGCTATACTAATCAATTAAAAAATTTTAAAATTCTATCATATTAGCGCCATAATCGAATTTCAATTGTTTCAAGTTTCGGAATTTTTTAACGGTCCCTAAAGCAATTTTTGAAAATTATTTTTATGCTTTAATGTAAAGCAATATGTCCTTAGTATATGAGAACTTTTTCATTCACTTTTGAAGTGCTTAAGTGGATTAAAAAAAATTTCGAAAATAACCCCTAAAACCGAAAAAATTCATTTTTTAAATTTAAAATTAAAAAACTGTTTTCGAAATTTCAACGTAATTAAGAAGCAAAACTGCGCTGGGTGTTTGGTTCTAGTAAATTGTAAAAATGTCATTAAGAAAGCTTTTTGTTTATCGAATGCTCAAATAAAAATGATCTTCGTATTTATTTGAATTTAATTTTTTAAAACGCCTAAATTAAACGTTTAATTTAATTTTGTCAATGGTTCGAAATAAGAAATGAATGAAAGAATAGATGGAGCAGTCCACGAAAACACTTCATCATTGCGTGAAAGTAGTGACTTTATTTACACTTAAGCACGACTTATCATTAGTTAATGCTGAAATACATTAATTTCGTGTAAGAGAGAGACTTACAACGAATTACAATTAATTATATAAATTAGTTTTAAAATGTTTTAACAGTGATAAGTTATTTAAATGACTGTAAGTATGAACTTAAAAATATTTTTACTATTAAGTCGTTATCTATCGCAAAATTTAAGCTTATATTGTGAAATTATGATGACTCCTTAAATTTAAACCGCAATTTAATTTGTTAAATTATTTAAATCGGTTGAAAAGTACTTGTTTTAAATGTTGACATTTTTCAGTTGCAAAAAGAAAACGCAGAATCTTTTCCAACAATCCACAAAAAGACACTCCATACCAAAAGCT
>NCKU01002390.1:0-19395 GCA_003675995.1 Dinothrombium tinctorium
ATTTCTTACTTTCTGAACAGCTTGTAGTATCAAAATTGAATTGAGGGACAGAAGGAACCAAGTTTCAATTTTTTCATTTCTTTGTGAAGAAATGAGTGAAGCTAACAAGGGAAGGTATTTAGTTGATAAATTAAAATCATTTGGAAGGCGATACGATTTGAGAGCATCCAATGAGTGTTTAATGAAGCTCCAATATTAGATGCCAACTCTTATTTTCTCGAGATAAAACAAGCCAAAATTCCATTTCACCCATTGAAATATATTGAGTCAATTTTCATATTTTATTTTCATTGTTGAATGCTTATTGCACTTTTGCATTACTTTACATACCTTCAGCATATCATAAGTTAAAGAAAGCGAAACAAAGCGCTAATATTCGATAAAATGTTTCAAAACAATACAATTGTGTCAAGTATTGGTGTTGTTTTTTCGCTTTTCTTCACCTAACTTCGCAACAATGTGAAATAAGAAGTTAAAATACTACAAAATTTTAATTATTGCATCGAAGCATCAATAAATTAATAGATCAATGCAAGAGTGCAATTAGCATTCAACAATGAAAATAAAATATAAAAATTGACTCCATATATTTTAATGGGTAAAATGGAATTTTGGCCTGTTTTATCTCGAGAAAATAAGAGTTTGCATCTAATATTGGAGCTTCATTAAACACTCATTGCATGCAATCAAATCGTATCTCCTTCCAAATGATTTTAATTTATCAACTAAATACCTTCCCTTGTGAGAACTAAAAACCATTAACAGGTAAAAAAAGCGAGCACTTTGAGACCGTTTGAGAAAATATGTAAAACAAATTCGGTTTTTAATTGTTTCTAAAAGTTTTTATGTAAAATTAATTAATTTTCAATATTTATTGCTAATCATAAAAAAGTTGATTGAAAACCTAATTTTTATCTACTTAAAGTGATTGATCTCTTTTCGTGTGATTTTAAAAAATTTCGCTCATTTCGATTGATTTTTAATTAAAAACGGAGGGACCCATCCGCCAAAAACTTTCTCGATTTCCTCAGCAATAGCAATTGTCAAATGGTCATTGAGCTCGTTTGCAGCAACTTGAAAGCCGACTGGCAAACCATTTTTGTTAAGACCGAAAGTACATTGAGTTACGGGCAGATTCGTTACGTTGAAAACTGTTGTATAGCAGAGGTTGTGCCATAATAGTGTCGGTGAATCGTGCTTAACGTTTATATTCGGATAGCAAGGATACACAAGCACACCATCGTCGCCTAAAATGTCGACTAATTGCTGCTTTAACTCTTTAATTTAATCTAAATTTGTTTTCGAGAAAATTGAATAAATCATAACGTAGACAAACATAGATAAAGCAGAGGCGATATGCGAAGATCGACCGAGGAGCTTTCTTAAAATTTCAAGAGGTAAATTGAATTCACCATCGTCAAAAGGCGATGAGGATGATGACGAAGTCGCTTTTGTCATCATTGCGAGGGAAAATTTGAAACCATCACTCATTTTCTTTACATCCACTTCGGTGCATTTAACTTTATACGTTTGCTCGAAATGTGAGACAACTTTTAAAATTGCGTCTTTAGTTTCGAAAGAGACTGGAGTATTCAAAGCGTTTTCATTTTCAAGCATGTAAAAGATTCAAATCTTTGACAAATCGACAACAGAATCGATTTTTGGCAATCGAGAGATTTGATCTTTTGCCATTGCTTTTAACATCGGCTTCAAGTCAGTGGCGTAACGACACATTGGTCCTGCCGTAAAGAGTGGTTCTAATTCTGGTGCCTTTAAAAAGAAAAGTCCATCGCATGAAATAACACCATTACTTGGTTTATGACCAAATATTCCACAAAAATATGCTGGCAATCGAATTGAACCTCCCACATCGGTGCCTACACCAATAATTGAGCCTGCTGACGATATTAGTGCTCCTTCACCACCCGAACTGCCTCCTGGAATAAGTGCTAAATCATAAGGATTATTTGTTCTACCAAAAAGACAATTTGATGTCCCAAAAGACATTAATGCCTCCGGTACATTTGTTATTGCGATTGGTATGGCTCCCGCTTGACGAAGATTGCTAACAACTATCGAATCTTTATTCGCTATTTCATTTTTTCTTGAAACTAAACCACCACAAAACGGCATTCCTTTTACACCAACTGTATCTTTCACAGTGAATGGTACACCGAGAAGCGGCAAGTGACCCACTCTTTCCCAGTCACTTTCTAGCTTTTCATCGATTGGTTCCGCTTCTCGAATTGCTTCTCCTCGTGACTTGATCACAGCATTGATAATTGGATTTACTTGTTCGATTCGCTTCAAATAAGCCTTAACAACGTCCACTGCTTTTAACTTTAAGTTCAAATCAAACTAAATAAATGTCATATTCTCGACTTTGAACACTTACCTTTTTCTCTTTTATTCTTTGTGCAATTTCGACCGCCGGAATAAGGAGCACATCGTTTTTGACAGCTGGCAATTGATTTTTTCGCGACTGATAACGCAAATAACCGTAAACTAAGCAAATAATGTTGATAAATTTGCCAATAATTTTTTGGACGCAATATAAAAAAGACATTTTAAAGTCGAAAAACTCTTAACTCAATCACTCGACTCACTCCCTCGCTTATTTATTAAGTTTTCTACTCAATCACTGATTTATTAAAATTTTAACATTTTTGTTCAATTCATACCGATAAACCACTTGAATTTTGACAATAGGTGTATTTGATAGCTATTGCCAGGTACTGATTCGCTTTTATCGTTAACTTGAACTCAAAATTATCTTAAAATTTCGTCGCAATATTTTTAGGGAATCAAAGCTTTAAGTAACTTGAATAGTGGATTAATCTTTTTTTCGGATAATTTATTTAAAATATAGCAACAATACAATCCAGCAATGATAGTGACTCTAACGATTCATTCACATTTTAAAGTGAAAGATTTATGCTGCACTTCAATAAAAATCGATCGCAACTTTAAAAACATTCAAAGATTAGTTTAAAAATTTTCTTCATTTATTGCTTCTAAAGCAAACTCAAATATGAGAAAAAAAAAACTCAAACTCTCTTCAAACAGAAGCTGTTTGAATCAATCTATTAAATCGAAAACGATGTAACCCAGCTGCCGAAACTTTTTTCGATCTCCTGAGCCATAGCAAGTGTAATATGATCATTGAATTCGTTTGCAGCAACATGAACGCCGAGAGGCAAACCGTTTTTGTTTAAACCTAGCACACATTGCGTAACGGAAGGATTTGTTACTGATGTATAGAGATATTTGTCCAGAAAAGTACAGATTTGTCATGTTTTACGTTGATATCTGGAAAACACGGATGATGATTTCATTGAAGATTATGAATTACTAATGAGAGTAATGCGCGCTTTTGTTACTTTCCTGAATCGCGCTTCCATATCTGATCGAATCAAAAGGATGCATCATCAATGTTTCGAGTTCTATACGAGTGACCGTTTCTACAATGCTCTATTCAATGTCAAAAGCTGCGCTTGATTCGATGACGAAGAATTTAGGTGCTGAATTTAATTGCTGAATTATTTAGTATCACTCATTTTATTTTAGAAAATATAAATATAAATCGATTTTTCTCCAGCGTCACATTTTAAAAAATTGTCTAACTCAAATTCTTTAAAAAACTGAAACAGTTACCTAATTGAACCATTTTTTCAGAACTGGCCACTGATTCATTCACAAATCTAGAAATAAGTTCTAAATCAAAATCCACATTGTTTTCATCTTTTTCAAAAGCTGTTTACCTATAGCTTCAATTCACAAAGTTGAATAAGCTCTTTCATTAAATGATTCTTCATTTGAATTGATACCGTGTTATCTCATAGATTAAATAATTTTTTAATAATCAATTTACAATTATTGTTAAATTAAACTTTTACGCTTTGGAAATACAATTTTATTCGAACAAGAACTAGGAAGTAAGTAAGAACTAGGAAATGCCTAATATCGATGTTTGGTGAAAAGCGAAATGAAAACTTTTTTGATAAATGAAAATATTAAAAGTTTCATTGAATTAAAAAACTTTTCGACTTGAAATTCCAGAAAAGACGCAACATCGCTTTGGGCTACTTCTCGACTGTTATTTTGCTTTTTGCTGTTTGATGCTTTAAACTTTCAACTTAAAGTTACATAATTTCACATTTTGTTCATTTAATAAGAAAGTATTTCTCCATTTTTTTACATTTTTTCGATTGAATAGAGTGTACGAATTTAATCTAAAATCAAATTTTACATTTAAAAGTAAAAATTTGATAATAGAAAAAAAAACTGAAAAATTAATTCTTATTTAAACAAGAGAAATAAAGGAAACAAACATAGACAATTAATTTGCGAAGAGCTGTTTAAACGTTTATCGAAACATCATTCATTAGCTAAACAATTCATCATTATCAATCATCATTTTTGACGCTTTTATTCAACAGGAAGTGAACATTTTCTTTTAAAATTTTCGAATTACATTTTTTCGCAAAAATTTTATTATTTCATGCTTAAAAGAAAAAGTAACTAAAGTTGGCGGAAAAGTTTCACTTAACAATGAAGTATTTTGTCCAAAGTAGTACGTTATACAAAACATTTTGAGATGTGATAAAAACAAATTAATAATTTAATTTTTTCAAATTTCGTAAAATGAGCATTGAATTCGGCTAAACATAATGAGAATAATTAATTCAATGAGATTCGAGCCTTGAGTAAAAAATTAACATTAAATTTCTTTAATTAATAAAAATTTTAAAGATTAAATAAATATTATTTGACAAGTATGATGAATTGAGCGAAGCAAACGGCGAATGCGATACTCTCACGCTGAGCATTTAACTTTTCAACTCTTTCGATTCGTCGTAATTGCGACATTTTTTGTAAAAGAAAAGATAAGCGCCGGTCCGGCAAGCGAGAAACCAACCAATTCCTTTTTTTGCTTCGCGGACCTCTCGTTCGCTGGCGAAAGTTTCGCGGCCGGCGGTAACGATCAGCGCGACAATTAACACAAAGTAGACAATTTGACGGCTTCTCATGTTCGACTCGGTGAACCAATGCAATTAAATTGAAGCCAAGCGCGAACGAAAGCACATGAGAAATCGAAACGAACTAAACGATTTACTTCGCTGTTTATCAATTTAAAGCGAAAGAGGGATTATCGTTTCGATCAATGAAAAAACGCTTGATTTATATATAAACAGACAATATTTGCTAACGTACAGGAATACTCCTTTCATACGCTTACCGGAATTTTGAAAAACGCTTTCCCGGATTTTATTTGCGAGCAGTGCACGAAAAGCACGAGAACAAAAAAGTGGAGCAAAAAATATTTTTGTTGCCACCGCAATCAAAATATACGAACGAACGATGAAGTGAGCTATGTGCACTTCTTTTGAATAGCAAATTTCAGTGAATTTGATTTTTCTTAGTCGTAATGGGCGTGATAGATGATAATTTAAGCGTTTTATTATTTCAAGTTTTGCATTTTAGCTTGCAGATACGTGAAAAACGCAATGGGGAAGTATAGATAGTAATCACACTATGATTTCAAAAAATAAAAATAAAAAATAATTTTGCATTGTTTTCTAGACGCTGCATTTTTCTGAGCTTGTTTTTCAAGTGAAATAGCAATTTGATTCGAATTTAAAAGAAAATTATATATTTAAACTCTAGAGAACTCGTTTTATAATCAACGTCGTTTTATTCCAGCTTAAAGTAAATGTGTTTTAAATTAAGGAAAAGTTTTTTATTTAAGTTCTTGTTCATTTCATCGTGTTTTTGCGATGAAATTTTTACTTAGATGCTTTAATCTTTAATTTATTATTTTTATTTTTTACAATTTAAGCTAAAAAACTTGCTCGATTTTTAAACTAACTTGTAATTTTACTTCATAAATTAGTAAAATAAACTCCAAACTTATTTTTAATGAAACAAAATTTTTCATTTTCTGAAAGATTTTTTCAATAAAGCGAAGAGTTTATAAAAGGAAGAATTACAAGTGTTAATAGTTACGAAAAATATTATTCATAAAAACAAGTACTTAGTGAAAATGAGGATTCGAGTGTAATTCAAAATTTTTCTCAACTTTTTCCGAGTAAGCAAGCTAAGCAATTCTTAAAGAAGCGATGGTAAACTTGAATGGTATGATCTAAATATGATAATTATGACACATTATTATAATCCGATAAAACTGCTATTTATTATGTAATTAAAAATTTCTCCTGTGTTTTGTGTCAAAAGATAGGCTCTTAAAAATTCCCTGTTTATTCGCGGTGAAATATGAAAATTCTTTTAAAAATTGATTCAAAAGCAGCTAAAATCAATTTTTCAAAACGCTCAAAGTATTCTTAGGTTTTAGATAACTTTTTTAACTTTTTATTACTTTCACAATATTGATTAAATATGAGCACAAAATCACTTCAATTAAAAAACTTTTTTAAAACAAATTCATTGTTAATTTTTGATTATTCACCTATGTGTTTTAAAAAATCCGTTGCCCACTTTGTTTCAAAGAAGAGTGTGCAAAATTTAAATGTGAGAGAAAATTTTTGAAAGAAATAATTTGAACGGTTTTTCATCAGATCATGCCACCAAGCATGAACCACCATCGATCACAAAACAAGCGCCAGTAGTGTACGCAGATTTGCTTGAAGCCAAAAAGCAAATTGCGTTTGCAATCTCCTCTGATTCTCCAGGTCTTGAAATCGGCTGATTTTTAGATAACTCGTCGTAAATCGATTCTGGTAAGTTTGATCTCTGATGAAGAAGCGTTTTCACGTAACCAGGATTGACCGAATTGACCCGCACACCTTTAGGTCCGAATTCAGCAGCTAAATGCTTCGTCATCATATCAAGCGCAGCTTTCGACATTGAATAGGCCATTATAGAAGGGATTACTCGTATAGCAGAAACACTCGAAACATTGATGATGCAACCTTTTGATTCGATCAGATATGGAAGCGCCATTCGGGAAAGTAACAAAGGCGCGCGAGTGTTCACTCTCATTAGTAATTCATACCCTTCGATGAAATCATCGTCTAGAATGCAGCTGTATTTACCGTCGCCAGCATTATTAACCAAAATGTCCAGTTTACCGTATTCAGCAATTGTTTTTTCGATTAACGCTTTAAGAGTTTCGTCTTCGCTCAAGTCGCCGGCAAACTTTACGCATTTATATTTAAATAGCGATACTTCCTCGCATTTCAACGCAACTTCGTTGAGTCGTTGTTGATTACGTCCAGTTACGACCACTTTACAGCCATTTTTAGCGAAAAGAATAGCAGTGGCTTTACCAATGCCAGCGCTAGAACCCGTCACTAAAACCACTTTGTGTTTCAGATCATCAAATAACATTTTTTTTATATATGATCGGATTTGAGTAAATTTTACTGAAATAGAAAATCTAGCTTAAGCAAATATAATAATTAATGTTTAATCCAGAGGGCACTCAAAAAGTTTTTTCTTGCGTGATTATGCTAATTAACTATTTTTTTATTTCATATTCGAAGTCTCTAAAAAATTCTACTTTAAAACAAAATTGCGACTTTATTTATCGCTTAGTAAAGAAACTTAAAATTCTCAACTCGTTCACCTTCTTTTTCTTTATTTATGACTGCGAATGCGAAGAATATTGCAGAAAGTGAAAATACAACGTTAGAAAAAAGTTGTAGCCCATTGTGGGTTTGTTTTGAATAGAAACTAGAGAATTGCTTTACACTTCAGTAAGAAGTTCGATTGTAATTCAAAATTTCCTTAAGTTGTTGTTGTTTTTGTCAAGTGAGCAACTCTAACAAGCGAAGGTTTTTTAGGCGCCTCTAATCAAATTTGATGAATTTTTCAAAATTTTTATAATTTAAGGTCTTTTTTCTCAATAAATAAAATTGAATTTGAAATGAATTTTATATTTAAAATAATTAATATCAAATAGTGCGTTTTGAACTAAACCACCATTAGTTTGAAAGTTTGGTGTGTTAACTCTGATCTATCGAGTTTTTAATGCTTATTTTTGTTTTATTTAATTGTTTATTCAAGTTTTTCTTATTTCAAAACTGTTTTATTGCGTCTGTTAATGATAAAAGAAAAACAATAGTCATTCGATTTAGTTCTACACCTAATCACAAAATAAAATTCATTAAATTTTGTGATACACACCTAAAAAACCTTCCCTTATAAGTAAAGAATTCTTTGGCTTAAGAGTTTAAATAATTATAACTAGAGACAGGAATTTTATGGGATCACTTTTTTAACTAAAGCCTTAAAACGACTTATCATTGTAATAACTAAAATTAATTAATATTATATTAATATTATGTTAATTATTATTAAATAATTATAATATTATATTATAATTGCCAAATATATAAAAAATTTTCAATAATCAATACGGCAAAAAGCACCTAAAACACATAAAAAGCGCATAGTTTCATAAAATTTTGTAAATATAAATGCAAAATCAGAAATTTCATTTTTCTGAAATTAAAATTATAAACAATACTTAACTTACTCATTTTACCCTTCGATTCATGGACAAATTTAATGAAAAAGGGATATTTGTCGCTAGCAATACCAACATATACTTTATATAGTAAAACTTTTTATAAAAAATGCCATCGAGAAAATTAATAAATAATAAAATAAAATGAATAAAAAATAATTTTGTCTATAGTTTAATTTAGAAATAGTTGACGAAAACCTTTTTTTGTAATTATTGTGGGAAAACTATAAACCTTCACGATTCTAAACATGCAAGAAGCAAGGTGATATAAATTGCAAAGAAAAGAAGCATAAAAAAGTAGAAGGTTGACACAAAAGAATTATCAGGAGCTATTAAAGAAAAGTTGGTCAGCTCATTAGAAAAGAATTCTGATTACAAAACTGTTACTTCATCTCAAGATTTTGAAATGAGAAAAATTTTGAAGTATGCGCATTCAACCAAAGTTGATGTTGAACGATATTTTCAACTTATAAATTTATTTGTAACATATATTTTAAACAAAAGTTTCAACTAACTTTTCAATGGCAATGTCGGACACGTTAATTTGTGACGACCTTTCGGCAAAATTCAGTTTGCCATCATCAGGTCACTTTCAAACTTAGAAATGACTTGTCTTTTGTGCTTTCATCCTCGCCAACATTTTACTTAGTTAGAAACAGATGGACAAGCAAGTGATTATGTGAGAAAAGGAAGCGAAAGTTTATGTTTTGAAGTTTTATTGCTTGTAAGTGCCGAAACATTAACTGCATCTCTTCTTCGGTCCTTACAAGCAATAAAACTCTAAAACAAACTTTCGCTTCCTTTTCTCACATAAACACTTGTCCATCTGTTTCTAACTAACTAAAATTTTGGCTAGGATAAAAGCACAAAAGTCAAGTCATTTCTAAGTTTGAAAGTGACCTGATGATGGCAAACTGAATGTTGCCGAAACGTTGTCACAAATTAACGTGTCCGACATTGCCATTGAAAAGTTAGTTGAAACTTTTGTTTAAAATATATATTGTGATCCAATGGCCGTATCAAAAATTATTTTTAACAATTGTCGCCATAATCTGAGAAAGAAAACATATAAAAGCTTTTATTTGTTAATTAAAACTCATTTTTAGTGTCGAAAGAAAGTGAAATTATGCAATTTGATTAAAAAAATTTAATTCTGAGCACATTAATTAGCAGATATTTTTCACTTTTTTAGCACATATCAAATCACACATTTTGGCCAATTTTGAGCACATAAATTCCTGTCTCTAATTATAACATATTGCGACCATCAATTAGAAATATTTTTATTTCTTGATCAAAAAATTTCCCTTACGTAATCACATATCAAAAAATTAGTTAATTTAATTCATACACGAAGTCAAATATTTGAAGCTTCATTAATGAGAGTATGAAAACTAACGCTTATTCATATTTGTATTTATACTTTCTGAGAAACATAAAATCGATTCGTTAAAATGCATTAATATCAAAGAGATAATGAGGTCAGAAAAAACCCATATCAAAAAATTTTTAGGTTATTTAAAATAGCTTCAGTTTTTAGATCTATGTCGAATGTGTTTTTCGTCACTAATAATCCAAATTTTAATTTTAATTTTAATTTTTTATGTAATAGTTTTTTGTTTCAGTTCTCTACAAAGAAAAGTATGTGTACAACCAAATTTTGCTTTCAATGTTCAATAATTTCTTAAGATACTATGAAATAAATAAATATGATTAAAGCTGTTAGTTTATATTTTTAGAATAGCAAAATTTATACGAATTTAAAAATTTTGAGTCCTAAAAAGCCTGTGTTTAGAAAAAAGAAACGTAATGACATCTACCTTTCCATTAATATTTTATTATTCTATTGCTGTTCTAAAAATCCTGACTTTTAATAATACAGCAAGTGAAAGATTAAAATTATAATTCAACATTTTCATTATCATCAAAAAATAGTTCGAAATTTTTTAACACATTAAGAAAACAAATCGAAACCAATAGCCGCATCGTTCGTGATATTGAATTTTGCTTTAAAGTTAAAATAATGAATCGTTCAGCTATTGTTAACCTGTCATTGAATGGTTTTCTGTAAACGTAGGCAAACTTAACAACAGGTGTTATTCGCTGTATTAATTGAGTGAATGCCAAACACACGTAAGCTTTAGCCGATGTAACGTGTAGAATTTTTTCTCGAGCAAATTCAATATGAAACGATTTCATGTATCTGTTTTATTCGTCTTAATCTTAAATTCGATCGAATGCTTTTCCTCGAAACCGCGCTCTCTCGACCAACGGGTAAAGCTTCTCATTGAAGAGACGTACAAAAATTCGGTGTTTAAAATGGATGAGGAACAATTTAAAACTTTTATCACTTCTAAAAGATCAGATCGCAATTATACCTTTGTCGTAATGATGACTGCATCTAAACCTCACCGAGGCTGTGTAATTTGCAATGAGCTTTACAAAGAATTTAAAATTGTTGCCGATTCGTGGCGATACTCAAGTCAATTTACGAACGCTCTCTTTTTCGGATCGCTCGATTATGACGAATGTCCGGGTGTTTTTCATCGAATGAAGCTTGATTATGTACCTGCCATCTTTTACTACTCACCAAGCAATCCAAACAAACCACAAGATATGAAATTGCAATCATACGGACCAACAGCAGAGGGGATTAGCTCTTGGCTATATGATGTGTCTCAAGAGTTCCGCATTAAGGTGAAAAGACCAATCGATTATACCAGAGTCATCATTGCACTTGCGGTTATCGCAATTATCGCTTTTGTTTTTTACAAACTACCAAGTAACATAATGCATTCGATAATAAACAGCAAAACAATTTGGGCTTTGCTGTCACTAATAATTCTCTTTGCATTTACCTCTGGACAAATGTGGAATTACATAAATCAACCTCCGATGAAGTATGTCACTCCAAATGGTGACATGTATATAATAAGAAGCAGTGGATCGCAGTTCAAGATTGAAACTTATATCATTGCTTCGCTTAATTGTGCCTTCTCTATTTCTATGATAGCGATGTGTGAAGCATTCAAGAACAAAACCAAACGTAAATTTAACAATATTATAGCAATAGCTGGCTCACTGCTTGCGGCAATATTTTTTAGTTTATTGATCTCGCTGTTTCGTTTGAAAATGGAGAGCTATCCATACAGTTTCTTTTTCAATTGAAGCTTCGGAATTGTGAAGCTCACGAAACGTAAAACAGAGCTTAAAATTTTTAAACTATGACTTTAATTTAATTCTTGTAAGTCGCTTAAATATTTTGTTACAATAAAATCAACAAAACTTTTAATTTGTAAGTTTAAGTGCGCTTCAAAGCAATTGAAAGTAAGCGAATAGGTAATGTAAATAAGTTTATCGAATTATTTTTCTGGATTTTTCGTTTATTTTTTCTATATCTGTAATCTTATGTAAGCGTAATTTTTCAAATTTAAAGAAAAGCAATCACTGATTTGCAGTCTCGTAGATAAAAATTATTACCGGCCTCTACAATTTTATCTTACAAATCCATTAATTCGCTTTACCTACTCTTGTGAAAAAATTGTTATAATCTAGAAAAATGACAAAAAATTAATTTTTGACATCGAAAGAATGATCGCCCGCCGAATTAAATGTGACGCGTTTCTTGTGCTCAAATGCTTAAAAAAATTGGTTTGCCCATAAGTTAGGTGCCACAGTCGAAACAAGTATAAATTTACATAAAATACATTAATCTGTTTTATTTAATCAAAGCTATAAGAATTAAATAGGTTTTTATGTTGAATAATTTAAAATCAAAACGAATTATTGAATATGTAGATTCAATGACTGATGATAAGACAAGCCAAATACATTTATGAGTTATTAACTTTTTTAACTGTGGTACTGAAAAATCAAGAAAGAGTTAAATTTAAGTGTTTCATGTTGATTTTTACTTCAATTTAAAATAATACAACGTACTCCCGATTGAAAATAAAATGTTTCGATCATCGAAAGTGAGCTTAACTGCAAAGCAATTTTTACGAGACGCTCAATTATTGGTGATGCTTTGCAGTTGAGCTTACTTTTCGATAATCGAAACATTTTATTTTGAAACGGTTGTACTTATTTAAAAACAAATTTAGATTTCAAACAAGCTTCACCTGCACAGAGATTAAACATCGATGATGATACATATGTTCTTTAATGAAAGTAACCAAAAAATTCACTTTGATAGTGCTAAATAAAATTATTATTTTTTCAATACTTTACGCGATTATTTTTGGATCACCTTGTGAGTACGATTTCTGTAAACATGTATGTAAAATAATTCCACAACAAATAAATGATAAATTATAATCGTAAAGGAATTCAGTCAATCGTTACTATGCTATGAAAATCTGGATCTCGAGAAATGCATTGGTATTGGTGGTCTGTATATAAGTTACAAATCTTACATAATTTCTTTCGACCGAACACATATTTGTTGCCAATGGGATTTAAGCTTATTACCTTTAAAACATTTAAGTAAGTTGACATGGTTTAAATGAAGACTGATCATTGATGACTTTTCAAGAGTGTGTCACCAAGATTCGAATGAAGGGCGGAGAATGTTATTTAGATAAGAAAAATGAAAATTATAGATTGAAACTGAAAACCCTAGGAGAATGCAACAAATTTTATTGTTATTATTGATTGTAAAAACTCGAGTAGATAAGAACTTTGCTTTTTGGCAGACATTTTTTAGAATCAAAGCGAAGATTATTTGGAGACTTGAAAACAAATCTTTTAATTTTATTAAGTAATGGATGATAGCGCTATTCCTAATTCAAATAAAGCTGTAAACATAATTTTGGTTGTATTCATATGAAAAATAATAATAAATGAGTTTAAAGATCAAAAAGTTTTTCTCTTCGCATAATAACAAATTGATAAAATGTTTAATTTTGATATCTTCGAAAGAAAAAGTTTTTTTTTGAGAGAATAAAAAAATCAATTTTAGGCGATGAAACTATTTGTTAAATAAACTACATAAATTCAATGAAAATTTTCATTTTCCCAAAAATTGGCTCAATTTCATAAAAGTTTTTTTTTGAATCTATGTTTTGAAAAAACCTTGGCACATATCCGAAAATGAATTAATTTGTTATAAGTTTATAAACTGTTCCAGTTAACTTTAAACTTTCCGGTGAATTCTAAAAGTATTTAAAAATAATGGTATGACTTGCATAATTTACAGACTAAGCGACCGAAAAAAAATGAATTCGATAGACACCATTGCTGATTATTGGTATTTTAAAATGAAATAAATTTACGTCATTCTAAGTTCAAGTGAAGAATCTTTTCGCCTATATAAACAGGTAAAAATCAATACACAAATACCAGTTTTTTTCAAGCGAAATATTGGTTTCAAATTAAATATGAAACTTTTGTTTTGTTTGCTTATATTCTTAATTTCTGTGACGAAATCACTACAACTTAAATGGAGTAAATGTGGTGGACAATTTATAGAAGTAAGGTCGATAAGCGTATCGCCCTATCCGATTCCTGTTAGCGACACATCCAAAGTAACAATCGAATGGACCATTTTAAAAAATATTGATTCTGAGTCTGGTTCTATAATCAGAGCACAAATCTCAAAGCAAGTGTTTGGCATATGGGTAAATGTCTTCTCGAAAACGTTTGATTTGTGCTCTCAAATTGAAGCTGCAGGTGAAAAATGTCCCATCTTAACTGGTGATAAATTACTTAACGCCAAATTAGTGCTTAGAGATCTTGTTGGAGAAGAGTACGCCAATAAAGCGCCGGTAAGTAAACAAATATTCTCGATGTTAGTTAACGAAAGCTTGTTTCCAAAAGGGACGTTACAAAGCGAATGTTTTAATAAATGATAAAAATGGACAGAAAATGCTTTGTGTTAATCTACAATTTGAAGTGCGATAAAAGCAATTGAGAATGGAAAAGCGATAAAAGCGCCTTTTTAAATTTTTAATTCTAGTTGATTTTAGCACTTGTTCACAGTTATTGATAGTGAGTAAAAAAACACAACCTTTGGAACAAGACTTTGTGGAAATATAAAAATGAAAAATAAGTGATTGTTTTTTAAATTTAAAAATAAAAACTTTTTAAATATTAGTCAATTTGAAAAGCAGACTCAAAGCGCAGCAAAGCGCAAACACAAAGCGGTCCCTGGTATCGGTGAGAGCGAACGAACCAATCGCGAGGCGAGCAGCGTTTAAACATTAAAAAGACACAAATGAGCGAAAATGAAGCGACGGTCCCTTTCCTTAAATTGTACTCAAAATATTTGAAAAAATTGAAATTGTTTTTTGCGTTCGAAAAAGTGTCGCTTTTTTCTCACTTTTCGCGAACGAAAAGCGTTCACTTTTGACGCGGACGCATAGAATGCGAGTTCACGCTTCGAACGGTGCGTCAAACAACGGATGAATCGTTTGCGGAAATCAGCGAAACGACGGCCGAAATTCTCTCACCTCGCGAAACGCTGGTCTCGTTTCGATTTTGTCTTTCCGTTCGTTTTCGTGGTTTTATTTCGTTTACTGTATTTTAAATTAAACGATCGAAGCAATGATTGTTGAGAAAATGAATGGTAATAATGCAGTTCAACGCAACGCAAATCAACAGCAACACAGCGGCGGCAACGAGAATAGTGGCGAAGAATGCAGTGTGAAAGCGAATCAATTAGAAACAAGCAATCGAGACCAGCAAAACATTAATTCAAACAATAATCATAATTACAGTAAATCGGCCGCGCATTCATCGCTCGGTTTAACATCGACCGAATTATGCGAATTTGACGATATCGCGACTGCAGTCGTACTCGATCCTTACCTCGGTTTTGCCACTCATAAAATGAACGTTAGGTATACGAAATTTATTTCTATTTTGGTTTCTTCACTCTCTATTCAATTACATACTCATAATTTACGTTCTAAAAGTGAAGATCAAATTCAAGCATTTATTTGATTGACTTAACAAACACTTTAATTCATTTTTTAAATGATTTCTTTCGAAAATTTTCAAAATGAACTGTTAATTATTTTTTCATATTTCAATTTACTCTATTAGTTTTAAATTAATTCGATACGTTTTCCGGTTTCATTCTTCTTTTTTAAGTGTGAAAGTATCGTAAATTTTCATAAAATACATAATGTATATATAACTTCACTTTGATTCACGTGTAGCTTCGAAACAGCATTCACTCGTTCGTTTTTCGTTCACGTTTTTCAATGCGATTTGAAGTATATCCTTTATCATTCATCGCGCTTAAACGCATGAATATATTGACAGAGATCGAAGCGCCTGCTTATTTTAGCATTAATCAAATCGCACTAAAAATGAAACGCGTTTTTGTTTACTTTTTTCTAAAAGGTTAATTTAGACAGAAATTTAGGCTATTCTCATTCTATCGATGCGCTATTTTCTTTGAAAACTTCGCATTTCAAACCTTAAAAACAAAACAGCTGATCTTCGCATTCAAAATTCAAAATGTCGATTTCTTTCTCTTGTTGCTTTATTTATGCAATTAAATACGAAATTCGTTTTTTAAATGTTTTCTCATTTCGAACGAAAAAAATATTAATAATAATGAATAGAGGAAGAGAGTGAGTGAGATGAAAAGTGGACGCAAACAGAGATCAAATTAAATTCACTTTAAGCATACGCATGCAATTAAATTTGACATTTTTATTTGATTTTCGTTTCTAAGCCACGAATACAGCATTTTCGCCGAAAAAAGTTTTTGATATCGTCGCATAGGTAAATGACACACCAACAAGCTCCGACCTTGTATTAATGCCTTGCTATCCATTCAATGAGATCCTCGCTTTTGTTTCGCTTTTCTGCAAGCACCATTCAAATATTTGATCTATTTACTCGCTCTTCTTTTTAATGCAAACTTATTAAGCGCTACTTATTTAATTCAAATTAACTCTAATTAAACTCTTCAATAAATCATTCATCATTTTCACGACCACATTGTACAATCAAATTTCTTTTTCATTTCTATGGCCAATATTTAAGAATACTTTCTTGCATTAACTTGCATTGAATTTTGCTCTACTTTGATTTATTTTTAAATAATCTCAGCATTATTTTTATAATAAAAGCGATTTTTTTTTTATTTCACCAATGTAACACGATAGCTTCGGGCACTAAACGCACGCTTTCATTTAAACAGAAAACACGCATAATAAAAGCGAATAAATTATTTCTGCCCTCTTTCTCCTTTGCTTTTCATCTCTCTCTTCTCTCTATCTCTCCTCTCTGTCTTTCTCGCTCGCTCTTTCTCTTTATTCAATCGACCAGTGATATTACCTCAAACGAGCACTTATGAATTTTTTTTCTATGCATTGATCTCTGTGACAACGTGCATATTACTCGCTGTAAATTCTCCATTTTCTACTTCAGTAAACTCACATTTTATTTGCATCGGAAATTCATATCATAAAGCAATTGAAGTAGGAGTATGTCAATGTGATGAGATCAATGCTTCGTTTTTGAATTAAATATGTTCTGAATTTTGATTGCGAAGTCATTGTGGTTTTTTTTTATTTCGTATTACTTTTCATTATCTCATGTTATTTCATATTCATATTCATATTATTTAATACCAGCTAATGATAAAATTCATTTTATTTGCGTTATGTATTTCAGATTTAAAGCACCGAAAATGAATCCTAAAGACACTCATCTAAAACAAATAATTCTACAATTTAAAAGGACACAAAACTACGAAAATACTTTTCAAAAATTAATCTCTACAGAATGGTTGAATACTTATTATCGAAGCAAAACGCCAAGACAGCAAAAACTTTTAAAAGAACACATATTTCGTTATTTGCGAATGTTTGACAAACATTCGGGTTTCGAAATACAGCCTTGTTACAGGTAAAATTGAACGCGCATAACTTCTTAAACACTCGTTTAAATTCAAAAGTTGAACCTTTCTTGTTAAATTTTTGACAGATACTCAGCCGAAGGTAACTGCGGTGCAAAGTTGACAGCTAAACAGAAATGGTTGAAAAACGAGAAAATCGAAATGCTAATTGGATGCATCGCCGAGTTGACAGAAGCCGAAGAAGAAGAAATGCTAAAACCAGGAGTGAACGATTTTTCGGTTATGTATTCCTGTAGAAAAAATTGCGCCCAGTTATGGTTAGGTCCAGGTGCATTTATTAACCATGACTGTAGACCTAATTGTAAATTCGTGTCCACCGGTAGGGACACAGCTTGTATAAAAGTTTTACGCGACATCGATGTCGGCGAAGAATTAACTTGTTTTTATGGTGAAGATTTTTTTGGTGACTCAAATTGTTATTGTGAGTGTGAAACGTGTGAACGTAGACAGAAAGGTGCGTTCGCGAAAGAGAATACAAGCGTTGACGGTGTCGTCAATGAGTTAAAGTACAGCTTTCGAGAAACGGACAATCGTTTGAATCGACTGAAGCAACAGGCGAGGAAGAAGGAGAACGAGGAGAAGAAAATGAACACTAAACTGAACTGTAATAATAGTGAAACGCGAAAAACTAGAACAAGGATACAACAGCAACAGCAGAATAGTGGTAATAGTAAAAACATTTGTAATAAACATTCGATTGCCGAACAGTTTGAAAACAATGAAACTCATCTAGTTTTAAGAAGTCGAAAAACTGTAGATAAAAGTGAAAGTAAAATAGTGAATGGTAAACACAAAGAGAACTCGAACTTACCTCAATTGACAGCAAACAATAAGAAAGCGGATAATACTGTGAAGAATGGCATAGTTTGTACGCGTAGTTTCATTGCTAAAAAAGAAAATGATGCGAGCAAAAATGAATCAAAGACCGCTGCCGATTCGAAGCCTTTAGCTTTTGAATTTACTGGGCCTCGAGTGTCAAAGCGACTGAAGACGTTACCAGCTCAAGAAGTATCTGTAAACAAAACTGCCGAATCTCAAGATTTGAATCAAAGCACGGTTAGAGATATACGGTCAACGTTGAGACGACGATCGAATCGTGTGACGAGTACCAGTTCGTCCAGTGAATCTAAAAATCAGTCGCTAAACGAAACACTATTGAATAATCTTAATTTATGTACCCTTTTAGAATCGAAACCAATGGTAAACGAATTGCCGAAAGAGGTGCTATCTTTAACAGAGAACAATGAAACTTCTTCGACAACATCGGGTTGTCTTAAGTTGACTATTCGCGTGAAGCGTTTAGAAAAGAACAATGTAAATCAGATTGTTTCGGACGACGATAATGCTTGTGATTTAGACGACGAACGCAGAAGCGGCAGCCAAGAAATCACGTACGAGGTGTTACCGTCTTCGGCGAGTGACTGTAGTTCGCTTTCTCCGCTGAAGAATTTAAGAAAAAGCAAAAAGCGAAAGAAAGCGAAGAAGAAGAAGCGTAAAAAGAGTTGCTTCGAAGAAAGTGAAAGCAGCGGCGGCGAAACAAAAAGCGACAAGCGAAATCAATTCAAACGATTGCGTTTAATCCTTGGCAAAGATACAATTAATATCGATATTCCGCCTAATCCAAGTAATTAATGAAACAAAACTCGTCTCTATCATCGAGCGAAGAAAAACAACTTATACAAATGTGTAAAAAGCGATACAAATTTTTCATTTAATTTCTTTTTGATTCATTTTCGTTTCTTTTTCCTAATCGATGTCTCTTACGATCATTCATTTACTAGTAATTGTATTTGTTTCAATTTATTTTCAATTACATACTATTTTATATCGAATTCTATCAATCGCTTAATTTACACGCGCTTCGAAATATTTAGAACATTTCGCATTTTAATTTTGCATAATTTATTGCAAACGCGTAACTCGTAATTCATATTTGCTCATCTTTTAATTTAGTCTTGTTAGTTTCTAATTTGTAATTCAGTTTTAGAATTAAGTTTTCTATTGAAACGAAACTCAAGCAAATGAATATTCG
>NCKU01002391.1:0-19388 GCA_003675995.1 Dinothrombium tinctorium
TGTTTTAAAAGCAATATTTTGAATTCTTTAAAGTGTTGAGAGCAAACAATATAGGGTTTCACGCGACTTAAGCGATTTCACTTAATTCAATTAACAACATTCAATTAAAATTCAATATGGCGGTAACGGAAATCGCTGTACATTAACATAGTTTACTCTCATTTATCTACGTAGATTAGATTAAATACATATCATGCGTCCCGTAAAAATCTAGAATTGCTTTAAATGCTGATAACTCCCTTGATATTGCTCAAATTTTTAAATTCTTAAATTTAATTAAAAATGCAGTCTATGCTAAGTATACAATTAAAAACTCAACAGTTGAAATATATTTTTAAGCTTGTTTTTTAAAATCGCAAAAATAATTATTAAGAATTTGTTTAACGGGTGTTTTTAAAATTAGGCCTCGATATTTTCATTAAGCTATGAAGAATTTTTGTTTAGGATTTTTTAATATTTTCTTTTTAACATATCTAATACAAAAATCTAGATTTGAAAATTTTTTACATAAAAATGTCTAATTTATGAGCATTGATTTTCTCAAAAAACTAGTAAAATGAAAAATGCATCTGACTATGTTGCACTATTTTTTTATAATCTGCCCCATTTGATCATATTATTTGAGTTCTTGATGACTTCCAAAATGAATGAAATATGAGTAAAGAAATAGTATATATCATTTGTGGTGTTAGATTTCGATGCTCTCGCATGTAACAAATCAAATATTTTAAAGTTCTCGTTTGCTTCATTTTTACTATTACAAAAAATTTGAGGTTCATTTCGCGCTCTGACCACTTATTTTTGGTTTTATTTTTAATTAGATCTCAATTACCACACCATGAACTATTATTTTTTAAGCAAATTCCTAAGTTTTAATGCGTTGATTATGTTTGTAATTTCAAATTTCTATCAACAGCGCATGTTTTCAAATGAAATTGGCCAATGCAAATTTAAAGATATTTTTCAATTAAATTATAGATTCAATTATTTTATTACTACAAATATGAAAAAAGATTTAAGTATTAATGAAGAAGCTTGCTTAGTCATAAATATATTAAAAAACTATTAAACTTAACTTTTGGGTGCACCGAATACACCAATTTAAAAAATTCTAGATTTTTACGGGACGCATGTTATATAAAAAGAGCGCTCTCTAAACACATTCAGTAAGTCTTATAAAAGCTTTCTATCCGTGTAACTATTTAAATATAATCAAGTTTATGTTCTATACATCCCGTGTATTTGTTGCTAGCGTTTAGCCGCCACAATATAATAAAAATTATTACAACAAAAATGTAACGTGAAAATAAATTTAAAAAAGTTCGCAAATATGAAAAGGCATTTAAAGACTGTATTAAGAAAATAAGTTTAAGTTGTGATAGATTGTCTAAAAATTATAAGTTAAGAGAATAAGATTTTTAATAATGAACAAATTATCGATTTTAAAAAGCTTTTTCGTTAAAATTTCAATCGTCGAGAGATTTATTGATTAAAGAAGAGGTCAAGTGGACATATAAAATTTCGCCAAAAACTAAATCATCCGTCCACATGACGATTTACATTTGAAGAATATGATTTTGAAAGATGTTTTCCGCGATGAAAACGATAAAATTATGTTTTTAGATTACGAATTGTCAAAATGTTGGTATCAAGGCTATGATATGACTTATTTTATCACCGAATTCGAATTTCGCATGGTCACAGATGCTTTTGGTGGAATCGAAACTAAAATGGAATTTTCTGACAAGAACCCCGAAGGAATAAGATACAATTTTGTACACGAGTATTTAAAAGCGAAAAAAGTTTGAATTTTGAAATTATGAAAATTTATGAAAGATTCTGACACGATTGAGCACATAATAAAAATCGAGTTTTTTTTCAACGATATCTTCTACTCATTTGTTTCGTTCAAATCATTATGAAAAACAAGCAGCCATTTAACTCTTTTGTAAATCTACTAAGTAGCGTGTGATCGTTTGATTGTCTAAACAAATTCGTTTGCTCTTAAGGTAGAAGATAACCAACTGCTTGATTGCTACGAGAAGTAAAAGGCAGAAATCGTTGATAAATATCACTTTTAGTGAAAAATTGTTCTGAAGCGACAAACTAAATCACGCAATTCATGCAAAATCCGGAATTTATTAAAAGTGTGGTCAACGATTGTTAAATTTGTAAGTTTATTATTAATTTAATAAAGCTGTCCATATTCAAAGATTCAACCCTTAATTTGTGTTTGGTTTGCAAAATCGGTATAAAGTGTAAACGTTTTATTTGGTTGAAATTAATAGAAAAATTTTCTTTTATCAAAATTGATTTTGACGTTTTTTTTTTTGATTGAATGTCTAAATGTAAAAAATTGTTTTAGTCATTCAATTTGTTTTAAAATCAAAAATTCAGTCCACAATGTCCGATTGGAAACGATAAATTTTTTATTACTTCCTTTTTTGTTTTGTTTTTAACTCTTCTTAGGACTTTAAGACGAATTTATATGGTGGGACATAAATCATAAAGTCTAAGTTAATTTGTGCAGTAAAAACATGTTTCAAGAAATATTTTGCACGATTGTCGGCAGCCCAATTTTCATGCAACACTTTGCTGCGACAGCCGATCGGAAGCGAGAGCTGCAATTGATACTTAAATTGAAAGAATAAATTTCAATTTACACCCGGCAAATCCGACAGGGCGGCGATATTGTGGAACGAGTTTTTTTTTCTAATTTTTTAATGCATAGAACCTTTTTCAGAAGAAAATTATTTTCATTCTCTTTACTCAAAATTTGTTAAAGATTTATTCAGTGATGATTTCGATTAGAGGTATGAGGTTAAAGATTTAGTTAATAATGCCATTTAATAATAAACAAAATAAAATTCACAAATTTTTTAGAACAGAGTGCGCCATAGCTCCGAATGTTCTTTCATAGTTCCAAATATTAGTAAGATTAAATTTTGCAATATGACCATTTCCATCAAAAGAAAAATTTCGATCATGAGAAAGAAACAAATGAACGGCAGAATAAATTTTCCATTCGCTCTCAGGAAGATTTTGATTATACAAGAAGTCTATCGTGTCTGAAAACTTTACTTTAAAATCGTTTCCCACTCGATGTACCAAATTAGGATAACATTTTAGTAAATTATTTGTAATATGTTGTCTTATTTTATCATGGTTCAGGTTCGGATGTGAGTTGATATAAGTGAGCCAATATTGTAGAAATCGAGAATCTTTGTGAGCTATTAATACTTCATTGCTTAAAATATCATCTTCAGGATTGAATTCAAACGAAATTTCATACTTTAGAAACTTTTGAAAGGAGCTTGAGACAAAAACATCTTCATGTAAATATATTCCTCCATATGTTATTAAGATCTTCACTATTTGAACATCTAACATACGCTCTAAATCAAGTTGAGTTCCAGTTTCCAGCATGCGAACAATAATTCTGCTCTCGTTACGCAGTAAATTCCAATATATGCCATCAGCTATTTCATTTTTGCAGTGAATGTTAATTCTCTCTGGTTTATGATTCATCAATACTGATAAAATAGAAACGTAGAAAACAAAGCTGATTTCGCATAATCGTGGAATATAGTGAACTATATTTGGAATGATGTTATTCTCGAAGCCGGTCTCGTTGAGTTTTGGATATTGTTCTTCGACCAAAGCGAAATTGATTTGACTTTCGATTGAGCATTTCCCTAGATTAGCTTTCATTCTTTTTTTATAGGAAGCATATTTGACAATTGCAATCAAAGCAGTAAGTAACAAACATAAAATGCTTAAAGTGGAAGCGAACATTTCAGCTCTCATCTTTCTCTACAATGCTTCAGTGAAAGCTAAAAAATTGCACGCGCAATGAAAATAATGAAACATGCGCTACCTTAAACAAAATTTAATATGTAAAGCATATTTACTGAACACTGGAACTTTTTATGTTTTGTGCAATAAAATGAAACGTGCAAAGAAAGCTCTTTTCACCGTTTTTCGGTTTCATTGCAAACTCTGTGCTGTGAAAATAAAGTTGCGATGTTTATTTTCATCAAGAGAAAAACAAATAAACGTGTTAAAAAATTTTTAAATAGGAAAACTCTTTTGCCTTTAGATTAACAATTTTTAATAATTTTTGCGAAAAAGGGAAATTACTATGCTTACACTTAAGCAATTGACAACGTTTCGGAAAATGATCTGCTGATGGATGGAGTGCCGTCCGAAACGTTGTCAATTGCTTAAGTTTAAGCATAGTTATTTGTATTTTTCGCAAAAATTATTTAAAAAAGTGTTAAAAATTTTCTGCTTTTTTAAAATTTACTGACTCGAGTAACGTTCAATTAAGTCATTTCATTCATACTTTTTTAAATGAATCTGATGCTAAAAATAGATAAACATACAGAACATTATGATAAGAAAAATATCTTTCATAAAAAGTAAACTTTTTTATACTTTGAGGCAGTCTTTAACCGCACGTTAGTTACCGATCAGCCGATTGCTTCGCGATTTGTTAATTTCTCTCATTTAAAAGCGCTATTGTAACGCGCAAAGCTCAGTTCTTTCCTAGACTCCGCGAAAGTAACGTCATTTTGTTCTTTTTAATAAATCGAATTTCTCCTTTCGCGTCCGCTCTCCTCTCGCATTAGTTCGCTGCCGTTTCCGCATTCAACCACTCGAACCGCGACAACTTTAAATAAACATTTAACGACTTAAAATAATATTAACAATTGAATCAAAGTTTTTGTTTCGGCATTTTATTATTCCAATCCAGTTCAAAATAAATTTTTGAGTCAATTGATAAAATTTTGATCTTGCATATGGAGAAGATGTTCCAGCCAAAATATGTAAAGTGTTTTGATTTTGATCAAAGCAAAGACTCTCAAATAAGAATAATACATCGAAAATTGATGAAAGTTCGAAAAAAAACAGAATTTTAACAGGCAAATTTTTTCCCATTTGATATACAAAGTGTATGAAATAAATACCTTCATTCAGAAATCATAAAGTTAGGCTAAATGTGAGCAGAATCGTTAGTGCAAATTCTCTTTGCTTCTTACATCTCAAAACTAAACTTGAACAAAGTTTTAAGGTCAGTTAGCACGTGCATTAAGAAATTAAATTCAGAAATTTTTTTTTCTTTTCTTCAATCACAAAAAATAGTTTTAAATAATCTTTAAAATAGTTTTAAGTAAGAATTCTTTGAAATTTTATTCAAAATTTCGATTTAATTATTTTAAAATTAAAATCGTTGATTTCTTAAATAAAATTTCTAAGATTTTCTTAAATCTTTTTTCTTACTGCTTTTTAAAAGTGAGTAAAAATTTAATAAATGCGTCATTTCCACTGGTTATCGTGCGAATATCAACAAGATTTTTTTTTGAATTAAAAAGTTTAAATATCTAACAAGTATTTGAAAATTATAAAAAATAATGATTGAAATGATTGAGTAGAAAATACTGAGGTACAAGCTTCTGTACACGTTTAGTTTGGACACATTTTATTCTGTTTCATTAAAAGTTAACATTTTGAAGTAATTTAAATTAAAATTTTGTATCCCTTATATTGACAGTACTTGTTAATTCATCGACAATTGTTGATTGAAGAGTGAAAGGGCATAAGATAAATTCTGACGTCGATCGAAAGAGAAAGAAATCAACCGAATTCGTTTATGCATTGCTAGCAGCTTGGATTGATTTAATTTGAATGAAATTAAAAAAAAAATTTAATCAAAAATTTCTTACAAAACATAAAAATTGAGTCTTATGAAAAATTCAGGAACATAAAACTGTTATTCGTTTAGAAAAAATTTTCATCTTTAGTTTGCTTTTCAAATAATTTAAATAAAAAAGATTATCTTTTTAAGATAATTACATAAAAATTAGAGAGAACCTTGACAATTTTGTTCGTTTTTTTCAAAATTTGTTTTCTTTTATTGCAAAATATTCGATTCTTGTGATTTCCATTCGGCAAAGGGGACAAAGATCGAGAGAATAATTGTTTGTGCATTGCTTGCAACAACAAGCGTGACCACAAGGCAGAAGTATAATGTTACTCTGGAATAGAAAGTAGACATATTTTGCGATTAGATGATTTTTTAGAGAGAAAAGAAAAGGCAAAACAAACAGATGCTAAATGATTAATGATAAATTATATTGATACCTCATTATTTAAACAGATAACACATTCTACTTGATACCAATATTTGATCAGTGGGGGTGCACTCGGTGCTGCCTCATCATCATCATCACAAGGTGGTGCTGAAGGTAATAAAACTTTTTCTCTTTTCTGGACAGCTTGTGTTATCATTTGAGCAATATCGTAGCTGTCAATGCCCAAAGCGATCAATTCTTTTTCGTTCATTTGGAGTAACCGATCAAACGTTACATTTGGGGCAGCAAATAGATGCATATAAGGCAAAATTTGTTCGCCACAATCGATAAGAATTTGTTGGACGTTTTCATCTTCTACTCCAACGATTCGAAGTTGATTTTCGAGTGATTCATCATTCATAGCACGTTGATATTCAAGCAACCAAAAATCATTGTTTTCACTACGATCAATCATTGCACTACGTTCTTCCTCCAGGTTTTCGACAAAGTTATGTATCACAGACTCTCTATTTTCTTTCTCTTTCAATAGTTGAGCTAAACATGAAGCAAGATATGTTCGCTGCTCACAAACATTTGTCATTATGGCATCCAAATTGTGACTCTTTCTTTGCATTTCTGCTTGTGTCAAAGCTAACAATCCTTTTTCTATCAATTTTATTTGATTTGAAATAAATCTGTGCTGCTGATCCCTTTCTCTTTGCAACATTTCAAAAGCTTCTTTTTGCAAAGTCTGCTCGCGAAGTAATTGCTCTCTCACCATTTCTTGGTTGGCTTCCTTGTTTTTCAATAACAATTGCATTGTTCGGTCATCAGCAGAATCCTGTAAACAATGTTGCATCGCTTTGACCACAGCATTCTTTTTCAAAGACACTTGCGACTTCTGTAAACGTTTGTGATTTTCTTCAATTTCATCGAGAATTGATTTTTGCTGCAATCGACGTGCTTCCCAACGATTAAGATAATTAATCAGATTGTTCGAGTGATTCTCTAGTAAACATAAAGTTTTAATAAGGCTGGCTTTATTTTGCACCTTTTTCAATTGGAGCATTTCCAAATCTTTTGCAACATTCATTTGCTCTGAATAAAGTTCGCTTAAAAGCACTTTTTTCTTCATCTCTGAAGCTGATAATAAACTTTGTTGCGTTGATATGTCATCTTGTAATTGTTTTTCGCATTCGAGAAGTTTCTTTTTCTTTTCTTCCTGCAATGGGAATAAAACTGATTGAAGCAATTTGATCGAATTCATTAAAAATGACGTGCCTTTCTATTGATGTATTTGCTAAAAAATTCCTAAAAACAAATCAACAACACAAACTATGTAAAAATAAAAGTGAAAACTACGAGACAAACAAATTTTGACACATCATTTAAGTTTCGAAATATGAGTTTGTGAACATTAAATGAAACAATAGATTGTGGGTGAAATATAATCTATAAGTAAGGTTATGAAAAACGGAAAGACAAATTGAATCTAATCAGAAATTTAGTTTTTAACCAGATTACAGAGGAAGGGGCTTTATTGGTGTTTATTTTCACCTCGTATGCATAGGTTTCGTTATCACTGTCATCATCTTTTCCACTCATTTCCACTTTACTTTCCTCTTCAGATGTTTCATTTAAATCTCCAACAGTTGCTATATTTAGAGATATGAATAAATCATTTATAATTAATTAATTTTTTAACTACTTTTCAAATATTTAATTATGCTGTCTAGTCCTTTATTTGTTACTTCAAGAGGCGGATATGCAACTTTATCACTGTCAATTTCTAAAACCACTAAATTCTTTAAATGAACTAAATTGAGTGGCAATTGTTTGACTTTATCATTATTTCTTATGCGAATAACATTCAAACTTCGTATTTGAGTTAGCACCGATGGAAAGCTTTCAAAACAATTATCATTTAAGTCGATCACTTTCAAATTTTTCAGCTGCGACAGCGACTCAGGCAGCGCTTTTAATTTGTTGCTGTTTAAATGAAGTTCCTGAAAGCAAAAATTCATTAATTTTACTTAATAAGTCATTGTTAAAATAAGTGCTTGTAAAATTTAAAAATTAATATGCTAAAAATGAGCATTAAAATTATTTAACAAATTTTAGACTAAAAACTGGCAATTTTAAAAATGTTAAATGAAAAATCAATGAAAATATTGGAAAAGCAATATGTGTGAATAAAAATTGAAAATGTCGAGAATAGATAAATGAAATGTAAAAAAGTGGCGATTTTAACAGAAATCAAATGCGAAGTAAATGGATATGATTAAAAGCTAAAATCAACACGAAATGTTAAATAACAAAGAGTGAATTAAAACTTAAGCAATTTGAGCGTAGCAACTTTGTTATCGACGCAAAGCGCTTATCAAATATGTAAATATACCTCAAGTTCAATCAAAAACGATATTTTTGACGTAATTTTAGTTAAACGATTGAAACTGAAATTCAAATACTTTAAATTTCTCAAATCTTCAACACGATTACTTTCATTATTCGGTATTTTATTGAAGAGATTATTGCTTAAAATGAGCCGATCTTTTCGATAGACTTTACACATGATATAAACACCAGAAGGCAACTGAGAAAGGCGACAGTCGGATAGGTCGAAAACCGGTGCCGGATTTGATTGTGACTTCGAAAGAAAACAAAAAATAATTAATTACCAATTATAAAATCAATGAGCGATAACAAACACGTTTACAAATAAAAATTGATGAAAATAATTACAATATGCATTTTGTGCTCCAAAATGCGTTCTTTGCTTTCGTTGTCTTTATTCACAAATTTGCGTAAAAACATTGTGGTCGAAAATGAGTTAATTTTGACTTTTCGCAACTTTTAAAAAAACAATTCATTCAAAATTCATTTGTTTTCATGTCGTTCCAAATGTTTGGTTGCTATGGCAACGAGCATGAAAGGGATCGATTACTTGTGGCGTCGCTGTCTGCAAAAAATAACATTTAAAGAGAATTCGAGCTCGGCTATAATAATATGGGGAGCAATAAATGGTCATTTGCACAATCACTTTAACGATAATCTTCCACAGTAAGCATAAGTGTGTTGTATACTAAGCTCTGGAACCATTCGAATGGTTTCCTTGTAAGCCCAGGAAATGTTTACAAAAAAAACATAAGTTTTTTTGACCTTCAGTGTACAAAACTAAAAGATAAATACATAAACATATGTATAACCGCAACAAAACATAATATTTTTATTTATATAAGGCTAAAAGCTCCTAAACAAGAAACTAATTATAAATTTAGCGGTCTAAATTAACCAACTGTATATTCGGCTTCGAGTGTTTTGCGATTGATAAAAAACAGTTTTCGAGAGCAAAATTTTTTAAAAAACTGATTATAAAATCTTTTTTAAACTAAAATATGACGAAAACTTGGTCAATCTTAATAAAGCATGATTCCTTTTAAAGAATTAAAATTTTGGTAATGTTGACTTTACTGTATTTAACTTGAACTTCAACATACTCAACATTTATAATGAGCGTTGCAAAAGTCATATTTATAGATAAAATTTCGGAAATAATTCTGAAATAAATGGAAACATTTCCTACTTAAAATTTCCTTTAATTTTGAAAGCAATTTTTCAAAACAACTCGCTTTTTATCAAATGCCATTGAAAATGCATTTAGGTTATAAAACAATTTAAGTATTGTCATTGTAATTTAATTGCTATAAGGTGTTGGATACACTCTTGCTCAATAAATCTACTCGATTTTGAATCAATTCATATACTTGTAATTAGGCAATTTCTTTGAAAGTAATAAGAAAAATGTATTTTTTCTCTGGTCTTACTCATTTCACTATTGAAATCAATAACAATGCTAACTAACTTTTAAGTAATTTCGGTTGTAATTTTAGAGGTAACCCGCATACAACAAATTTCGTTCAATTTCATCTATCATTTCACTCCTCAAAAAATAGTCCGATTTTTATATTTGCAATCAATTTTAAATAAAATAACAAATTAAATAGTTTCGGTTACTCATACAGTTTCATACTCATACCAATTTCTTCATTTCTCTCCACCATCCATATCCTCTGCTTGCATTAATACTTAAAATGTGTTATGAGTGACAATTGAATCTACTAATTCAAGAATTTTTACATAATTTTCAAAGTTTAATTTTTCCGAAAATTTGTGAAATTATTTCTTTGAAAAAATCTATGAAATTTTGCATCATTATTTATAATTATTATAAATATTTTTTTCAGAGGTTTTTCAAAGGAATTGTTCTTGTTTGTCAAGAATATCGACAAAATTATTGTCATTGAAATTGAGCTGAGTCAAAATCACATCCTTGCATTTTTGTCGTTTTTAATAAACTATCTCGAATATACACATACAAATTGATAAACTAATAATCACGTTTAAGTTTTGTAATAATTGTTCATATGTTGCTTAAAAATAGTAGGGCAATTATCAATCAGGTTTAGGCATAAATAGAATAGAAATTTAATGTAAGTTATGAATCATAAAGCGATCTTGAAATTATGCACTTAAGATTAAAAATTGAATTGTGTGCATGAAAATGAAAAGCAATTGAATGAACTCAAAGCTGCTATCATTTTGTATTTACAACTTTTTTTGGCTGCATATCAATTTGATCAACTTTGAAAACAGGGCTATTGCTGATTAAATCTGCATGCTTTTAGAATACTTCTCTCCGATCGCGATAAAACGGTGTCGAAACGAAACAGTTATTATCAAAAATACGAGACGCTTTGCAAATGAATTCAATCGATTTTATGTTTCAATTTGAGAAAAGCTTTATGAAAAGCGAAAAGCCGAAAGTCGGCTTAGCGTCGAGCCGCTGACAGTGAAGTGGGCGTTCGGTGCCGAGTTAGTGAACGAAAGCGGCGTTTGAATGGAAAGTGTTGCTTTAGCTTCTCGCGAGTTGAGAGTGAGTAACAACAACTGAGCGTTTAATAACGACGCATTTATTGTTTTGCATTTTGATTGCGTTCAAATGAAAAATTCTATTTTTGAACAGTTTATTTGATGTGAAAATGTTTTCGAAGTCAAAATCGCTCGCATTCAATTTATGGTTGAACGCGTTTTCGGCAATCCTTTTTCTTTCCATTTTCGTTACGTGTGTTCGTGAAGTGAAAGGCGACTACGACGGAGAAAGTAAAGACGCCGGTATTTTATATCTTTTCTCACTTCATTTATTTTCACACCTTTCCATCGTTGTCAACTGACTGCATAATCACTATTCGCATTTAATTTCACATTTACTCGCTTAATTTCAAAATAAACGCAATTTAAGTGCGTCTTAATTCGTGAAATGACCATTCGCTCTTTTTATCAATTCGCATCTCAACTTTTATATTTTCTTTTCCATTACATATAGTTTAAGAATCGCTTATTGTTGAAATCGCAATATCCCGTCACATTCTAGGCATCGATTGCTTAACATACTGGTTTCGCTCACTTTTGATTTGCATTTATTATTTCGCTTGTGTTTGTCTAGAGAAACGAGTGTAAAACTTTGTCTATAACAAAGTGCGCAAAACAATAGTGCTTTCAATAGCTGTATAGCAACTGTTAACGTTTTTCACATTAGTGACTGTTGCAAATTCGCTTTATGCTTTTGCATTTATAACTTCACTAAATACTGTCTATACATACGTACACACAACGCAATTTAAGACATTTTCTCGCTTAACTAATTCAAAAAGTATATCGATTTTTCGATTCATTTCATGTTTTTATTCAAAACAACATCTTCCTTTCAATTTCAATTTTTATAGATAATATTTCGTTCTCTATATCAATTTTCGCTGCTCTTTCATCAAATTATTAACGAGATTGAAATCATTTTTTTTATTCATTATTGGACGTTTACACTTAAATGAGAAAACCTCTTCAATTTTTTCTATTTAAACTCTAAAATTTTTTATTTAAAACACTTTTTTTCTATGCTTTTAAAGCGTGGCTTTCAGAAAAGTATCAGCAACGATTCAACCATATTTTAGATAGATGCGAATTTAAGACAAAGTGATAACCTAAACAAAATGCTAAAGTGAACTCTTTTCGACTTTTCCCTGTAAGGTTTCTCAAAATTTCTCATAGATTTCTCATAAGTTCTTTCCAAGTTTTTGCTTTTGATATTTCAATAGATCATTTGAATTTTATACTCAGTCATTAACTTAAAATAATTCAAAAATTCTTGATAATTGAGTTAATTGAATAAATTTATTATAAAAGGCTGTATCTTGCATGAATATTATCGTTAGATAATATTAAATGTTAGATGCTTTTTTATAATTCAATTCAATTGTTTATCTTAAAAATTTTTTATTGATTTAATTCAACTATATACCATTTTCAGAGTGTATTGATTAAACATCGTTGTTATTTTTTCGAAACCACTTAGTCCAATTAGATTTTGCACATTGATTTTAAAATGAGACTTTTTCTATTATGTTAGCCTTTCACTTTAAATAGAAAAAAGGATATATTATTAATTAATAATTTTTTCTTCATCGCAGCATGTACTCGAAACCATAGAGACATAATTCTCAACGCCACATCACATTCATTAAGGGTTCAGAACTTGACTAATATTCATTGTAATTGGACTATAAATATAGTCAATAGTTCTAGTTCTAAAACCTATCCGATATATTTTCGCGTGAATGCATTATCTTTAGATCCTAAAGATAATTTCAGCATTCACACAACAAATGGCCAAATCGTTTATGAAAAAAACGGTCCTTTGGAATATACTGTTATTTTTACGGGAGTCATTTCTGGCAATCTGAGTGTGACTCTTGTCACATCGAACAACAGTTATCAACGGATATTCGAAGTGGAATACAGCTACAAAGAACCAAATGTTGTCATCCCTATCACTGTGGCGAATGAGCGAGGGTTATTTTCGTTGCCGAAATACAATGCAACTGGCTTTCATAATATAACAACTATCGATAAATTTTCTATTATTTTTCAACTACAGCCTCCATTATCTTTTACCCATAAGTTGGTTGTCGGTTTCATGGATGTAACTGTTAAAAAAGAAATTAACATCGAAGGTGCAGAAGGAAATTTTTCGAAGTATAATGTGGAGGTGCCGGATTTGATTGCTATGGAAAATAAAATCAAAATAACGTTGAACAAATATGAACTCCAAAATCGTGACAGTGGTGAAGTGCATCTTTATTACGAAGTTTACAATAAAAATTGCACTGAATTCATTGGTGATTTGAAACTTGAAGAAACAACGCATTTTTCATCGTTAAGTTTACCCAGTGTCCGCTGTCTTAAAATTATCGAGAGTCAAGCTGGCACTCAAGGATTTCAATTTGACTTTGGAAATTTCCTATTTCAAAATGATATGGATTCACTTACGATTCGAAATGGCAATCGTCGCAATGCTTCAGTTGTTGTTGTTGTGAATAAGCAAAACAAAGGAAGCGTTCAAAATTCTTATCACGATACTATTTCAATGGGTCCGCATTTGTATTTAACTTACGAATCGCCTTTTACAAGTGCTGCTTCTGCGAAACAAAGTGTTTTGCAAATCACGTCATTCTCTTATGGTGGATATTACACAGAACCCAAGCCAATTGCATTGATTTCCACTTCAAAACCGAACATAATTCCTATTGTGTTTATTTTAAATTCAGAAAATAATAACAAAGCTTTTCTTCAAACTGATGGAAAACAAAAATTAAAAGTTGGAAGTTTAAAAGTTTTTAACACGGACAAAATTGCTGGACAAGAACCTTTAGCAATGTTCAATAAAGATGACCTAATACCTGAAATTCTCGCTTCTTCTTCAAATATTTTGAGATTGGAAATATCGAATAATACCCTTTTCTCAGGAAATTTAAATGAAACGAAATCTGATCTAAACAAAATTGCAAAGGCAAATACTGCTTCATTTGCTGTTGATGGAACTCTGAATTGCGGTGCAACCTCATCATGGTTAATTCCACAATATACTGGAACTTTAGCAAATCAAACAATCTTTGGTTTGCAGATTTCTTATATGATTCTCAACTCGTCTAATGATATGATCACTTTGACTCGATATGACAAAGACAAAGAAGATATTTTGTCTATTCATGGAAAAGATGCAGCAAATTCCAAAAGTCAGTCGTTTCCTGACTTCTTACTGTTTGCCAATTCGAGTTATCTTCTTACTTATTCAAGAAGTAAAAGCAGCTGTACACAAACTTCAAATATAGTACTTCTTCAAGCCTCTTATTTACTAAATCATATTTCCGATTATGAGAATTGGGTTTCTTTATCAGTTCAGCAGGAAACAGTTGTCACCCCTGACACTTATCCCAACTATTACTCTCTACGTTCACCCCTTTTAAACAAATATTGCGTTGTAGATAATCGTGGTTGCGGATGGTTGTTTAACAGCACTTCAGAATTAAAATACTTTGTTACTTTCAAAGATTTGGATCTCGCAGTCAGTCATTCGCTTAAAATAGTTAGTGGACAAATAGCAGGTGGACAAGAAGAGTTAAGAGCCAAGCAAGCTTTACCAAATGATAATTTATACAAGAATGGGCTTTATTTGAAGCTAAATGTACCATTTAACAAATCTTATTCTATCGTTGACGAAATGAGTGGCAGAGGCTTTGAAGCCAATATTGAAGCTATTGACTGTGGTGATTTTATAGATGGTTCTAAGAACAACTCTTTAACAACACCAGGTTATCCAAAACCAATTCAATTTAAGAAATGCATATGGATAATTGACAGCAAGAATGTGCCTGGAGTACATGGCAGTGTGTTGAATTTTACATACACCCTTGGTGACGGCAAAAATAAAGGAAATTTAACCATTTTCGACACTGCAACTCTTAGGGATCGTCGTTATGTAAAAATAAATGCAAGTTTAAAATATAATGCAGCTTCTGTCAATCGAACCATTATTGTATACAAAAATGTTGGTAAAGAAAATCTTATGGCTGGAATTAATATCACATGGAAACTTGATCGTATGTAACCCATCAACAATTGTTCCTACAATTAATCTTTTTTTCAATAGCATGTAAGCATGGATACTGCAAAAATAGTAATGGCGTTCGATGCATTTTAGATACATGGTTGTGCGACGGAGAAAGTGAATGTGGTGACTTCTCTGATGAAGTAAATTGTAATAACACTTTCTGTCCCAAACCAGCCCCAGCGCCTTCACCAAAAACTGGAAAATCAAGTGGAGGTTGTATTATTATTATTATTTTAATGGCTAAGGTTTACTATTCTTTTAGTGAGCGGTTGGGTAATTGTGTTAGTAATTATTCCTTTAGCAATGGTTGTAGGAGCGATAATTGCTAAATTCGGACCGAGTGCAGTTCGGCGATTACGAGGATCATCGTATCAAGAGTTTAGAGATTTTTCAGAAGTTAGTTAAACACAATGTTATCTCAGTAAGAATTAATGAAAAATGATAAATTTCACCTCTGTGCACCGCTATTTGCGTGCTTTCATCTTGAAAACGATGTTAATAAAAATTGTTGGTTTCATACGTCACTGCATTAGATTATCACTGCATTTCATCACTTTCTTTGAAATTCATAATCTATGCCCTGCATGTTAACTTTTTAAACGAAACCAGATCAAATATTACTTTTTTTCATAACAATCGTTATTTTTCACATGTCCACCGTTAACGTGTGCTCGTACACCGATGATCAATCAGCAGGCAGATTTTCATTTGTGAATCAATTATCTAATCTGGTTTCAAAAGCACAAGAAAACTATTTAAACTTCGTTCACCGTCCACGCGCATTCATTTCTCATTTTATTGTGTTATGGTGCATTTTTATTGGTCATGTTCGCATTGAAAATTTTAACTTTTTTTCTTACATCTATCATTGCGATGAGTACTGCAATAGAAATAAATCATCTTAATGATAGTACCACAGAGTACACAACTCGTCGATTCAATGTCAGCGATATTATCACAAATGGTATGATTGAAGCAAAGAACTTATCTGCGAAAGCAGCTGCTAAATTTATTAAGATGACATCAAAAATTGTTGGAAGCGTAGCATTACTTCCTTCCTTGCTATCCGCAAAAGGCGCAATTATTGGCACCATAATTGCCGTACCAATTGAAGCGGCTGCAGTCGTAGCTTCTGGTCTCTTTGCAGGTGTTTCTAGTTTTCTGATTTCCGCTCCTATAGCCTTTAAAACCGGATTCAAAGCACTGGCTGCCAGAAACCCACGGAATGTTGATAAAATTGTGGTTGTTAAATTAACTCATAAGAGCTTATCGAACGAACCAATCATTCTTATTTTTGGAACACATGCTAAAATAAATAGTTTGAAGTCAAAATTTTATGGCGAAGAGTTAAGTAATCCTGGTTCTAATGGCGGTATCGATTCTCAAATCAACAGCCCTGAAGCAACCTTTCCTCTGCGCGCCTCACACAACAAATACCTCATCAACTATAGCAGTATTGATGTGTATCGTCTAGTCTCTTCAATCCCCAAACCTCTCTTGTTGATGTTGGTGAGATCCAATAAAAGAAAAGACTACGAAAGTATCGAAAATAATTCAGTCAATGGTTCACTTGAAGCGAATCTCAACATAAGCCAAAAGCCTTCGAACTTTACTAGTTTTGATATTTTAAATGAGTCAATTTACGGTAATCTCTCGCGAGGTAAAAGACAGCAATCTCGCAAAATGAGAGTCTCTGCCGCTGTGGCGTTAGCTGAAATTTTAGGGGTTAAGAAATGTGTTCAAAAATATTTGTGCGAAGTTAGCTGTAATCCGAAAAGATTTGGAAGCACTGGCATTAGAGTTGAACAATCTTTATCCCAACTAGAAGCCGACGGTGAATTAAACGAGTTGCGGTACAAAATTTATCGAGAAGCACTCAGAAAAGGAAAAGACTATCGAATGGTTGGTTGTAATAATTGTTCTCTCGATTTTAAAGACTGTGATAAGACTGGCGAAGAAATGAATGAAATTGCGAAACGCATTTCATTAGATTCATAAACCACGTTAAACTGTTCTTGTTTTTGCATGTCTCAACTATTTTAACAAAATAGACATGTAGTGAACACTCTGTTCCGTTTTTATTCAGCCATCTTATGCAACTCCTCAAATATAATTAATATTTTTACACAATTTTTACTAATATAGTTTCAAGTTTCTGTTCACAGTTCGAAAAATTAATTCTTCACAAAGTATAATTTAGTTGAGAAAAGTTTGTTTTTAACATCTTGCTTGTAAAAATTTTATTTTTTCTTTCTATTGTAAAATATCACAATTCATCTTTGTTTGCATCATTTTTATTGCAATTACACTTTTTACTTTTAGCTGTATAAACTAATTGCATTTCTTTGCTCACTTTAATTTCACCGTCTTTCAATAATGAAGAATATTCAACTATCGCTTTATGATAATAGCAGTAAATGTGTGATGGTAAAAGATATTTAAGCACAAACTTTCGCATATTGTGAACAATTGCTGCTTGTTCCTCATCCGATGCCGGTAACTCATCTTTTTTCGCTGAATATTGCTTTCCTCTAATTAAATGCCTTAAAATTGGTAAAAGCTCGTCTAATTCTTGATCGACTAAAATGTAATGAACATTTTTACGCAAAAGATGGTAAAAATGTTCATAATATTTTGAGACGGGTTTCAGAAGCAATGATGTGCCTGCCATCAACATCGGCATACGATACGCGGCTACTGTTCCGTCAACATTAATTTGATATTTGTAGTTGAAAAAATCGGTGAAACTAGTGTACGAAACTGAAGGACCATATTTTTCAATTTCATCTCGAAAGAAGAAAAAGTTGGTCAAAGCAGCATCTATTAGCTTCGGATGCTTTTTGCTTAAATCGACTAATTTCAAACGCAGGCGATTTGAATCGCGACCCCTCCAAAATAGTTTACTTGTCTTTTTGTTGAAAGGCAATCCATTTTGTCGTCCAAAAATGGAAAGAATGTCGAGCGATACCCGACCCTAGAATTTGGTGATTTGTTCACATATATACAAATACTAATCATATACTAACCTGCATATTTAAAACACTTTCAGTAATTTCATAAGTCGGTAAAACAATGTCAAAAGTTTCATCGGAACCACACCATGAAAAGACAGGCATCGCGATCGATCCACGTCTGGTATCCGATAAAGGCCAATCGCCTAAATTAACAATTAACTGAGTATTGGGAAGACGTGTTTTCGATGCCAATGAAATAAGCATATCGTCCATAAACTGAGCGAAACCGACATATTCACCGTAACATTTACGATAAATCTGTTCAGTTTTAATCAATGATTAGGTTTAAGCAAAGATAGTGATTGAACATACTTCGTTGTTGACAATTGCATAATGGCAAAACGAGTATGATTTTGTATATGGGGCGTATCTGCGTTTCATTTCTTCGAGTGAGTTTTCAAAATTAAATTTGGAATTGTTAAAAGTTCTGAGAAACGAGAATTCGGTGTTAGTGAGTAACCAATGATATTGAACAGCGTTTACCTTAGATCAGCGAATAATTGATTATAAATCTCGCTATTTTGATCACAGTTCATCAATTCGTTCCAACGTAAGTTATGGCAAACGCATTCTTCGGCATAAATGGCAGTGGAAGTTTCTTTTTTCATTAAAAGCTCATTATTTGCATCGAATAACTTGATAATGACTCCATTCGAGCAGCGATCACTCATCAATTTATAACGAACAATGATCATATCGAAATCAAAGTTTGTTTCGTTAAAAACTTGCGTCCAAATTCTACAATCCTTTCTATTGGCAGCGACATTCTCACCAACTTTGCCCTCGATCTCGACTCTTACTACGCGTTTATCGCTAAAATGTTGAACAAAAAAATAACGCGAGGGAAAGATGAGTTGCGGATTGTCCCAACCGGGACCGAAAACCTTCACACCTACGTTCGACTGCTCGTTGCTATCAACTGTTGCACCCGCGTTTACGAATATTACAAGTAATAAATAAATGCGATAAAAGTAATTCGTTTGCATTTTGAATGTGGGCGCTTCGCCCGAATTTAACACACTTCGATTGATTTTTGACTAAAAATTGTATTTAAAAAAATTAAACGCATTTTAAATGAACAAAAACTCAGTTCCACTTTGTTTCACTTCAGACTACGCTTAAGCTTCGAAACGTAAGATGTCTCTTCTTTCGAGACAATGCGAAAAGTTGTGAACACAAGTTTTTGTTTTAAAAATTATCGAAATTTGGTTTTTTATCTGTTTTGTGTTTCTTGTTCTTTACAAAACAAACACGTTTCACACAATTAAATTTTCTGTTTTTGCTTTTCATTTTTTT
>NCKU01002392.1:0-19114 GCA_003675995.1 Dinothrombium tinctorium
AATTTATTCCGAAAGGGCCTATCCAACAATGCACACATTATTAGATAGGCCCTTTCGGAATAAATTCATTCAATTGTTAATTACTCTCATCAAAATAGTGCAATAATAAATTTAACATTTCATAATTTTCTGAATGTTAATTGACAAGCAGAGTTGAGAATCAAGCATAGTGGAAGCTAAGATTTACTGTTATTTATTAAGATAACATAAATTAAATGAACATTTTTACAAAAAAAGAGAACATCAGCTAAAAAATATCACGAAAATCGTGAGTAAAGAAGGCGATAAATATTTGTATTAAATGATAGGAAGCTATCAAAGAGATAAATAGGAAATACGTAGAAAACGTGATTGAAGAGTTAATACACTCGTGGCAATATTAATATGTTATCTTTTTCATTGACAATCAAAGTTTTAAAGGTAAAAGATAGTAAATTAATGTAGCCACGAGTCTGCAAGCCCAGATTATGACCTATTATTTAAAGCTAATTGAGTGAAATAAAAAAGTGTTCACAATTTCTTAGAAGGTTTTTTGTTTATCCGTTGTATTTGTTTTAAGAATTTTAACTTTTGCATACATTAAAATATTTTTTCTTGTTTTTAAAGGTAATACAACAGCTTGGTAAATCAGATAAAAAATGTTTGACAATTAAAAAAAGTAGAAATTATTGTTTGTTGAACTTGAAAAATTCATTGGTTATTAAGTTTGATTTAACTGCAAATGCTAGAAAGCTAAAAAGAAGACTCATGCTAGAAAGCCTTAATTTTTCATGCTTTTACTTTTATTTTTAATTCTTTAAGTTCAAGAAACAAAAATAAAATAAAATTTGATCTTTAATTAAGCACGAAGCCGAGCTTCAAAAAGTGGCTGAACTAGTTAAGCTTCAAGATTTAAGAAAAGTTTCACGATCTTTAATGATGAGGTAAATTCTAAATTTTGTTCGTTTTGCATGCACATTGATTGAATGAAAATTTTGTCTAGTTCAAAAAGGGTCGAGGTTGAAGCATTCGTAATAGAATTTTTAACAGATGCTCATTAAACAAATGCTCGATAATATAAAGTTTACGAAGAGATAACTAAAAATGATAAACATTTTAACGTTAGCAACTACTAAAATCTTCGATAAAAAGTTAATAATATTCATTGCAACAATTCTTCAGTATTCTAAAACAACTCAAATTGTCATAGCAATAATTTACTTTTAAATGACTACAATAAAAACGAAGTTTAAACCATTGATTAATATCACTCCAGACTTTTTTCGTGTGTTGTGAAAATTTTTACTTGTACTGCTCTTAAAAAAGAGTCAATGCAAACAAAAAGTTTTGCTCCACTCGAAACATTGCGTACATAACTAAACGTATTATACTCAGAACGGTGCATTAACTTCAAGAAAATGATTCTTTTTAAGCTAAAATAAGCTAAAACCATGAAAAAACTTTGAATTTTAGTATGCTCAATCTTATTTGTTGATATAATGTCAAACACTTATAAAACTATAATAAATCATTGATTCTAATTCCTTTAACTCGAATTATCAATGTTAGTAGAACGAAAAAAAAACAGTTAACAACCGAGTAAAAAAGCAAAAATGAAGAAAAAAAAGAGATAAAATAGAGAAAAAAAAAATTCAAATGGAATAAGAAGTCGAAAAAATTGTTGACGATTTAATAAACGTCAAAAATATTGTGACTTTCATAATTAAATGTTCAAATCAAAAATTTTGCTTTTACTTTTTTACTTTCTAGTGAATATTAAAAAAAATAATTGCACTATTAGAAAGCAATGATTCTCTGACGCATTTTTTATCAATCCTAATTTCAAAAACATGATAAAGATTTTTAGACCTAGCAAAACATATTCTCCCCTGCAATAAGATTCCGTTTTTTCGATGTCACTTCTTACAACATATGTAAATATTGGAGCTTACAATTCATTAACGATCACAAGCATTTAATCTGGCCTTATCATTAAAAAAATCGCAAGAGCTAACTTGATGTAATAACAAATAGAATCTTCTCGAATTAAGAAATTTTTCCTCGACGTTTCATTATACGTCAAAAGGTAGGAGATTTACTAATCTTTAAAGATAACTTAAACGTGTTTAAAAAGAAGTTAAAGGCTGTTACATCATTTAAACTTTAATTTTCTAACTACTAAAAGTCGAACGAATGTATAAGCTCAAAAAATATATCACATGAGATGAAAAGAAATTAGCCGTTCAAAATGCCCGAAACTTATAATTTGTATTATTTTCTTCAAAACAATAATATAAAACCAAATGAAAGTACAATAGTTTAACTTTTGTGAAATAAAAATTTTAGTTTTGACAACTATTTTAACATAAGATGAATTCAAATCGATCATACTTTGAAAAAAAAAGTTGAATTATAAAAAAAAGAAAATATTTAATGAATTGCATTTTTAAATATTGATTGATTTGTTACGATTCAATGCTCTAAGGAGTTACGCCCTTTTATTTTTTAATCTTTTGATTGAATGAATGAAACTTTTATTTGTTGAAAAGTTAAAAATTTCATTAGTTTTTAAGTAAAAATTAACAACAAATGTGCTTCTCTAGATTTAAAATCTTTGCATTTTAAATTTTCTATTGAATTATTTTGCGAAATTTCAATAAATTAAATCGCGTTAATTCAAACATTACAAATTTTCATTGCATAAAAGTCCGCAGTATGTTAATTACTTTTCTGAACTTTTGAGGAAAAATAACTTCATGAACACATCTTATTAAGTAAAACAACTTCAATCAAATTAATTTACTATCTTATCAATAGAAATACATTTAAAAAAAAAATGCTTCTGAATGGCAGAGGTAGCAAATTAATTTGAACAAAACTGTAGATATTAATAGTATTTTAAACTAGTTTGATGGTAAGGAAAATTAATGACCAAATAAGATTCCAGTCTGATTGGTGTCAAAATGCAGAGAAGTTTTTCATTTCACTTAATTTATCGCTTTCTTTTGTGAAAGTTTTCGCATGAAAACCATTAATTTGTGATCAGAATAAGATAACAAAAATTTTGCTTCGTTTTGAATTCGAGTGTCGTCAATGAATTGCTGAAAACGAGCAATTTCAGTGTGATTAATAAATGGTAATAAAAGAGCGGAATTTTATGCGATTTAAAAATTAAATATTTATGCATTTAAGCTCATTTTTTGGTAGTTCAATATGAAAAATTAAGAATTGAACATAATAATTACATATGATAAGTTTTTTCTAATTTTTTTTAACTATTTCAAAAATGATTTTAAATTAAAGTTTTAAGTTTATAAAAAATAGAAAGCTGAGATTTAGCTACTTTTCGAACTTTTTCAGAATAATTTAAAAATCGATAATATTTCAACTAGTTTTGAAGAGCAGTGTAAAAGACTCAATTGAGTTAATACAAAAAGCGGAGATCGGTAGCATTAAATTTTTTCAAATTATCTCATCTTCCGCTTAAAAAGATAAATGTTTAAAAACTACAAAGTACTTAACTTATTCTTATATTAACTTTTCAAAAAATTTTGCTGAGTATGAAAAAAGTTGAAAGATTATCCTTTTTCTTTTACTTCTCTTAAAAATGTTTCTTATTTTGTTCGCATTACGAAATTTTGTTCAGTGCAAATCTTTTCTACTCCCGATAGTACATAACGGGCTTATGAAATATTGCCCAATCTTTTTGCCAATCATTTTGCTATTTAAAACTTCCATATCTGTCAATTGTTAATTTTTCGCATAAAAACGTTTCGTGCAATTAAAAATGAAAAAGTTGAATTTATAAATTTAAAATAAAAATAAGCTTTTATGTCATGAAATAGTTTCTTATGAAAGGAAATGTTATTCCGCTTTCTAGCAATGATATAAGTGCATTGAAAGCTTTTTTTTAAATTAAAAATTTATGACTTTATCGTTATTGAGACGTGAAATGTTTCGCGTTAAAAGAAAAAGTTCACGTAGACCAATGAATTTGGATCAATTTATTTCTATATCTTCTATCAACTGTGTGTAAAATAAATAAAAGTGAGACAAATCCATAAATAGGGTGGTTTCTAAGGAAATTAAGTAGACTTTTTAACACGTGTCTTAAGATTAAGCCGACATCTCGTCTCCAAAAGATTGCACAAAGAGCATTGAATTAAGCACTGAAACTCAATTGCAAAGCCCTTTCAATAGCAAACAATGAGAATTTATCGAAGACATCAAGCATTAGCTTTTTGAGAATAAGCGACTAAAATTCTGTGATTAGCCTCTTGATCAAAATCGATGCTCCCTCAAAGGTTGATAGCAAAATTCTATACCAATTACAACTTTTCAAACTTTAGTATTGAAATGAAAACTCAAACGTAATGTATTTCAGAAATTGCGTTCTAACATAGGGAGTGTTGACAAGAGAACAAAGTGGAGACGCAAATGAGATTAATAAAAGATTAATAGAATAAGGCGCATTTGGTAATCGCAGTTAAGTACCCTTGAATTCTGCTGTTTTTCTTAAGTGAGAATAAAAAGTAAATATTCTCGAGCAAAGTTTACTTTTACTTGTCACTTGTTGATCTTCGATCTTATCATAGCGTCTTTAAAGAGATTATTTTTTAAGGAAAATTCAAGCGAAATGTTTTTCCATTTTTCAAATGCTTCGATTTAATAAAATAGAAGTTCTTTTCAGAAGAATTCAGTTAAAAACAAATTATCACTAAACTTCGCTCTGCATTATGAAAATGCTTTCAGCGAAACCAAAGCGAATAGTTTTAATGAGATAATGTTAATCTTTCGTGAATTTAAACATTTGAATATACGATGTAGAGATAAGAGCGAGGATTATAGAAATGAAATCAAAGGAAAATATTTCGTAAAATTCAAACTTGTACACTGTGTAAAACAACGATGAAATAAGTAAATCACCATTGTCAGAAATGTAAATACTATCAGTTTCATTATCACATCGACAGTTAAACTGAACGTATATGTATATATCTAATACAAGAAGCAAATTGAGAATTAAAATTTTACTCACTTACAATCAAGCGATATCATATTCTTCACTCGTGGCTTAATGAGATCAATGGACTATGATCAAGGAAATATTTTCTTTTCTTTGATTATCGTGTACAGCTTCTTCCAGAATGTTTTGCTATCTTATCCATATAAAACCGGTATATTCAATGTAAATTATCGCCAAACATTGAAGCGGGTGCTGTATTTGTCTCCTCCTTTAATGGGAAGAAAGACTCTCAGAGCTGTTCCAATCAAGAACACACAGAGTTCACGATGAATATTATAGTCAACACTTCATTTTAAATTCAGCAATCGAACGAAAATAGAAGTTTTGTTAACAATTTTCTTTTAACTGCGTCGATTTCGTTTACAGACGCAATTGAGTTCACTTGTGTTTTTCGAATTGCCAGTTTAAACAAGTTTGTGAATTAAAAGCGGTGTAAAAATCGCTTTTTAATATTCGCTATGGATGTGATAGTTGATTCTCAACCACGCAATGGGTCTCACCATTCATCGCATCATTCATCTCATAGAAGACGACAAAGTTCACAAAATTTTATTCATGAAAGCTTTAGCTCTAGTCTCGATTTCCCTGCTCATATTTCGTGGCAAACACTTTCGACGAGCGTAAATGACCAATTAAGACATGGTTCAGTGAAAATAAATCGAAGGTAAGAGTATCGAGTTGTAAAAAAGTGATTTGAATTCCAATGAATTATTGAAAACGTTTCAGTAATTGTTTGGAATGGGCGAGTCCTATAACAGAAGAAAATGAAAAGGTCCCTTTATTAGACAAAAAAGCTTCTCGTTTTACTAATGGTAGGCTTGAAGAGGAAAAAGGAAGTAATGATGCTGTAACAGGAGGTTTGTTTTTCTTTAACAAAAATTTACAAAATTTATTGTCAACGACTTCTTTCATATCTTTTACATGCGTCAGTATTCAAGTCCATATCAGTGTTTTCACTCGAACTTTCTCCGCTTAAATCACTAGAATTTTCTGTGTCTGAGTCGTAATCATCGCTGTCCAATTCAGCACTACTATTACTAGAGCTATTACTACTCTCATTAGAATCAGTTGATGTAAATGAAGAGGAATCTTCCTCGTCAACTTTATTTCTATCATTCTTTTGGCTGATATGTATGTTGCTCAAACGACAAACAGCCTCGTCTTTGTCCGCATTATTTTTCTCTTCCAATGCTAAAAGCGAAGCCTTTTCCAACAAAGTTAAATCCAAATTGAGGCACTCTTTGGTTACTTCAACCCTTTTTAAAGCTGCTGCAAGCGATTCAAAAGTTGCTGCTTTTACGGCCTGAAGCCAAACACAATAATCAGTTATATAAAGATCGTTAAATATATATCTTGAATCACCACTTTCATTTAAAATTTTATGAATATGTAAAAAACATTTCAAAACAACACGTTTTCCTCTATCAATTATAGTTGCAACATCATTCAATACTTTAATAGATAAATCCCAATTCCTGTAAAGCGGATAGCAAAGTGATCGGCGGAGTGAAGCAATTACTGCATCTTTTAACGAATCGTGTATTTCAAACCAAGACAACGTTGAACTTAGTTTTGTAATGGTCCATCCCGATTCAACGTTAAATTCTTCTTCTGTTACTCTAGTTTCGAACGCGAATGCGAACAATATATCAACCAAGCCGAGAAGCAAATGATATTTCGTATTTCTATCTATCATAAATTGTTTTTTTGGCAAATTTTTTAATCTAAAAACTTCGTCTTCTGTAAATTCATCATTACATTTTTCTTTCTCCCAAAAAGGTCTGAAACTAATAAGATTAAGAATGAGTTCTTGTTGTTCATACAAGTCGGCGAGATAATGATCATCACTGAATTGAGCCGTTTCGGTCGCAATTCGTTCTGCGCGCCTTTCTAGAATAGTCTTTTTTTCAGGATCTCGTATATCGACTAAAGAATGTAATTCTTCACCAAACCTCGCAAATACACCCGTATAGTTGTTTGCAAATCCGTATTTCTCACCATTAAGCGAGAGCTGATCACTTTCTGTCCACTGTTTTTGCTCGAAATGCCAATCGTACTCTTCCTCATCGCATTCGCAATCATTCTTTTCGCAAGAATCGCTAACTTCAACTTTGGGCGCTAAAAAAGTTTTCATTTTCATATCATCAGAGACGGTCAAAAGTTTCGTTATCATATCCAAATCTTCGAAATGTTCGCCCTCATTAAGTTTCGGTAGTTTAACGCAAAAAGTATTACTGTCCGCATCCCAAGTGACGGTTTCGTTGCCGTTTTGCACCACGTTTGCAGGCAGAGAGAGGCTGTAAAAAAAGAGAGAAGCGCGATAAGAGTGAAACAACGTGCGAGAGCACAAACCGCAAGAAGTAAGGCTTTGAAAAGAAGCGAAATTGCTTTTCGAAAAAGTCGATTTCAGTGTCGCCAATTTTGGCGAACGGCGCTTTAATGTGAACGTAGAGGAAGCCGAAATCCTGTGCGACGCTGAATGCAGGCGTAATCATATTTGAAAGCGGAATTTAACGAACGCTCAAAACGCAGGGATCAGTTGGAAAGTGGCCGCATTTCTTCTGGTGAATTGTGCGCTCGGCGCCGGCGTCCTCAACTACCCATCGGCTTACGACAAGATCGGCGGCGTCGCCATCGCCACCGGCGCGCAACTCGTGAGTGCTCAAAGTTTTGCAAACTTTTCAAAATTTTAAACTTTCGCCCGTTTTGAAAGAAACTCACTCTTCTTTTTACTTATGCAGTTTTTAATGATTATTTTGGTCTCAACAATGATAATTCTCGTTTATGCTTCAAACTACAACAAAGACAACACTTATCACGACGTTCTAATGTCAATGTGTGGCAAACGGGCGCAGCAATTAGCCGCTTCGTCCATTATGTTAACCTGTTACGGTGTTTGCGTTGCTTTTTTGATCATAATCGGAGATCAATTTGATAGAAGTGAGTGTTTCGCTCCTCTCGAAGTCGATCGATTCAAACTCATGCAATAATTGCACTCAAATTGAACTTAAAACTTCTCATGAGCTCAGTTCATTAAATATTTTTATTTTCGTTTCTTTAGTTGACAGAATGTGTTTTTGTTTTCAGTTGCAATCACATTGTTCGACCAATGTCACTGGTTTATCGATCGACGTTTTACCATTGCGATAACAGCAATTGTTTTGATACTTCCGATGTGCTATTTTCAGCGACTTGATTTTCTGAGATATGCAGGGTAATTATTGCTATAATTATTTATAAATAAGATATTTCCATAAGCAATCAAACCATATAGACCAAAATCTTTTCAATTAATTTCACTCTATATAGGTAAATACCCTGAATGAAAAAAAACATATTTTGTAACATTTTAAAAAGCAATTAAAACTATATTAACCATTGCAATTATTTAAGTCACACTTATTGGGGAATCTAAAAAGAGGTTATCAAAATCTAATCCTTTATTAAGGAATAATTATGGTTTGCATTAGATTCTTTCTAATTTTGCATAAAGCTCAATATTATAATACTTTACATTTATACAGACGCATTTTTCTCTTGAACTTATATTTATACAATACATCATTCCTTTATAGCTGTCAGAAAAAAAAATAATAAAAATAAAAATGCATGAAAACGAAAGAGGATTTGTGTTTTAATAAAGATTTTCTCTTTAGCGTACTCGGAGTATTCGCTATGCTCTACGTTGTATTTATTAACGTATACGAATACATTAAATTACGACCTGAAAATGTTGTTGTGAGGACAAGGTAAGTAATTCGTTGTTTCTGAATAATTAATTTATATCCATTTCTTAGCCCAGAAAAACCGATCACTTTTTTTGCAATTATACCTGTTTTTACATTTGCTTATCAGGTATTTTGTGCATTTCACTTAAATAAAATTAATCTCTAATTTAACAGTGCCACGAGATCGTTATTCCGGTGTATTCTTGTATGGCAGACAGAACCATAAAAAGTTTTTGCAAATCAACTGCACTTGCATTAAGTTTATTGTTCGCTCTATATTGCATGGCTGGAACAACAGGGTATTTAACGTTCGGAGTAAAAATTGCGCCTGACATAATGCAATCGTATGATTCAAATGATCCTGTTGTTTTGGTCGGCGTTGTTGCTTTAATTGTAAAGATGATCACCACATATCCATCGATGATATTTTGCGGCCGGTTAGAATAAATAATTTTTTGTCTTGTTTTAACAATTCTTACTTGTAAAAGTGGTGCTTTGGATGGTCTCTACGCTGAATTTGCTCGATTATCAGCAGAACAATTCATAACTGGTGAGAAAAAGCGTCGCATTATCATAACGACCGTTTGGTTTACGACAACGCTTGTATTGGCGATACTTACACCCAATATTGGTGTCGTTATTGAATTTTTAGGCTCATTGGCATCGGCGAATGTTTTCGTATTTCCGAGTCTTTGTCTGATTGCAATCGCTAGAAGAGAGCAAAAACTTAAACGTTGGATAAAAAATGCGTTCATCACAATAGCAATTATCCTTATAATGGCTGGTGCACTTACTTTCTGTATCGTTCTGTATCAGATATATTTTGAGTTGAAGGCAAATGCAGAGCCCACTCATAGCGTTTTATGCTAAATTTTTACTTAACGATATCTTTTGTCAATTTTCTTTTAAATGATCACTTGTAATTAAGTTTTCATATTTTTTTTTTATGGTTTAAAACGACGTTATATGTATAGTGTTTATAGAGAATAAAAACATTTTAGAATGTGTTTACAATTGTTTTCTTTTGTGAATGATAAAATTTAGCTGCAGTTGTCATATTCTGGAATTTGATTTGTTTAGTTAACCAAAATTTACTTAAAAACTTAATCATAGTATTTCAAATATTCGAATTTGCAGAGATTGAATAAAACTTGTGAAGAAATTGTTTCATAAATTAATTTAAGAAAATATTTGTCCAGAGAAAATATCTCGTTGAGTGAGGAATGTTTTGGACAAAGAAAAATTTTTTTTAGGCGGCGAAAAATCTTCACAATTCTCAAAATTTTGTAGAGACCGATCATATAAACAAAACGCTTTTCGGTCTCTACAAAAATTTACTGTTTACTATTTCCACTCTGCTCTCGACTGTCTTTAATTGCCCAACTCTAACTGCTATAACACTAACAACGCGTTCGAAAATTCGCACCATATGTGTAGCTACACGAAACTGGTCATTTTCAAAAGAGAAGTGGACCTGACGAGGCCAAACAGATAGTGGGCGAAACGTTGTCAAAGTTTTAAGCTGCAACGGTGCCATTGGGAAAGTAAAAACTTAAATAATTTCAATTCTCAAAATTTTCTTTACCTTTAAGCAAAAAAATTTAAATATACACTCTGCTTATTTAAAAATAAAATATTAAAGCATAAAGCAGAGAGAACCGCTTCAAGTTTAATTAAAGTGCAGAAATGATATTACAGATGTGAATATTTATTCTTGGCATTTGAATTCATAAGGAGGTAAAGAAACGAATGATTATTGAGCACACATTTCCTTTCCCATACTTATAATTTTTCTTAGAAAATGAGCGATGAAATGTTTGCTCAGAAATTTTTGAAACGGAAAAAAAGAGAAATGAATTTACAGTCGAGTTTATTTTCAATTTTATGGCGCTTATCTGAAAGCAAATAGTAGAGATACGATTGCGGTGAAGCGAAACGAAAAATATTGTTTAGTGTAAATTGATAACGAGTACCAAACAAAATGAACGAGAAAAGTGAAGATTTGAAAAGTTAGACGAAAACGCCATAATGGAGCGTTCGATGATTGCTATTATTTGCATTGTAACTATTTTCTACTGTTTATTCGGTAATTATTCGAAAACAGGGGAGCTAAATGCCTTTAAGTTGTGGACCTTAACTCTCTTCTAAGGTTTTTTTCGATTAAAACACTTAATTAAAATGCAATGCGTGTAGCGGCTATCGTTTGCAAAGCTTTGCTTTATTTTGTCTTACTAAAGTTTACTGCAAATGCTGCTTTCATCAAACTTCTCACGTCACCGATCATCGCATTATTTAATTAAAATTTTATTTTAAGTGTATCTCTCGTATCGTGCATTTGGTGAGAATGAAGACGATTGGAGTTTCGTCGCACATCATTATAAAGGCAATTTAACATTTGCTAACAGAACTTTGATCGAAGAGAAGAAAACAACGAGCAAAGTGCAGTTTGATAATGTACACTGTGATCCTAAAGATGAAAAGTGTAATGCCTACTGTATCGAATATTGTAAAGAAGAAAAAAGTGAAGAAAAACTGAATAACGAAATTATCAAATGCAAATGTTAATGTGAGCGAAAAAATCTATGCATTTGGAAAGCATTTTTATGTGAAATTTCTACGCATGAGGTCCGGTATTCAAGTATTTTTTATTAGTTAAACTATTTTTAAAAATTCAGAGAACTACCTTCTTTTTAAACTTACTCAAATTTATGTTTTTATTCGAAAGAACGCTTAAAATTGTTTCATTAATCATGAAAGTTTCTTTGCGCAAAACTTTGTTCTTTTTCATTGAATTTCAATAAAAGAATAGTTTCATTAATAAATAACTTCCGAAATTTGAGAAAAATCTCACATATTCATAATAAATGTTTTGTTCAACTTATTATTGGAATAAAAATCTTTTTGTATCTTTAATGGTTTTTCTCGTCTTTAAGAATAGCAAACAAAAAGTACATAATTTTGCTATTTAAAAGGCTGTAAGGTGCGCCATTTATCATTCTTCTTTTGATAAGTTTTAATTTAATACAAGCATTAAAGCTGGAAATGTGAGCATAAAAGCTTAAATAGTTACGAACTTTGAAGTGAAAAATTCTTTTAAATCTATTTACACGTATATTAAAAAAATTTGCTTAGATGAAACGTTAACTTTGTATATATAATTTTCTCGGGGTTTTAATGTCTATTTTTTTTATAAAATAGAATATTTAAATACAGCCACAGCTGAATGTGACTAAAATTATTATGAATGTGAGAGAAATTCACTGGATCTCTATTAGATTATAAATATGTATTAACATTGCCATTTGAACAGTGATAACAAATTCTATTTTCAATTGAATCCAAAAAATTTTCGTTTTTTCAAATAATTCTCATGATAATATTATTCATTGAGAATCTCATTTGTTCAAATAAACTCTGAAATTATTTTAATTGATTCTTAAATAATTGAAAATTACCAAATTTCATTAATTTTTCAAGTGAAATTTGAAATATCAAAAAATTATAGAAACGCCTTACCTCTAACCATTTTATTTTGCTTTCTAATGTATAAAACGATTTCTTATAAAAATGTGGTGCAGATGAGAGTGGTTGCCAATTTTCAGTGATAAACTTGAGTAAAGCACGTTCACAGGCTTACACGCGGTGTGACTACGGCAGATTACTTCTATGCTGTTGAACATATCCTTTATTAAATGTAAACTCATGTTCAATCTCTCACTTAATCGCTTTGTAATGAACTATTTTTAGCGAGTTTCACGAAGTGAAATACGCTATCAATTTCGTAACTATAACTTTTTCCATTTCGACTGCGCTAGCAACTTTCTTTCGAAATTTGAAGTTCATTTTGTTTAATAAATCGACCAAAAGGCATAAACTTGACTTTTTATATGAAATAGTCGCCGATGGCACCCAAAAGCCTCTATTTAGTATACCGATCAGGGTCTTTTCTGATATTTTCTTCCTGCATTTTATTAACAGTCATGTGAAAGAGTTTAGTTTAAACAACGAAGCGTACATACATATTAATATTTAAAAAATCGTTAAAACTTTTGCTGTATATATGCATGAAAAATATAAAACAAATTCGTGCGCTCCTTGATTCACGAAACATCTACAAATGCTTTTTAGTAATATAATTTTAAGTAATTTTAATTAATCTAAATTTAAAATAAAAAACTTTTGTCGTATTATATGGAAAAATTCATTTTAATTAACAAAACTAATATTTTTGCATTATTACAAAATGGTTTCATTAATTTAGATGAAAATCGTATGTTTTTCGATTTAAAACTACAATTTTGCCAAACTTAAGTAGCTTATTTGAGATTAAAAAAAATATTTAATCTAGTTTTTACGATAAACAAGATGAAATGGTGTATCTTATTCAAGGTACAATAATGAGCAATGTAAACTTCACTATTGAATTTCATAGATATAAACTGAAATCCCAAATGGGTTTTTCATGCACAAGCTTTCTCATCTATTGTGAAACTTAAGCATTCGCTGCACTTGAAGTGTCACTGCTAAATTAAAAGGCTTAAGATAATTAAAATCATAATTAAAACTGTAAATCACATTTTATGTTCATTCACATCTCTTTTAGGAGAAAATTATAAAACAAGAATTTTTTAATTTATTTTTCAATGCTTTGGATGAGCAGCTTAATTGACTTTCGAGTGATTTGTTTTATAAGAATTTTTTCATAGTACCGTTCATGACAGAATGTATTTCTATCTTATCCAATCAAAACCCCCTAAGTTCAATGAAAATAATCGCAAAACATTCTATCGCTGACTTTATATGTGCTTATAATATGTGTTTTTGTTAATCAATGGGAATCTCAACATAACTACTTATTAACGCGTTCAATAGTAAAGATTTACAAAATACTATTTTCGGTATAAGTATAAGGCTTTATATATACATTTTAACGATGATAAAGTGCATTCGTGATTAGCTAATTATAAAATAATTGTTGGAGATTTCACCTCTTATTTCCGATTTATATTTCAATCGGAAATTAGAGGTGAAATCTAATTTTCGTTTTCATCATTTGTATAAATCTGTCAAATAATTTCTTATTACTCCATTTAACTAAATAAACTACATTTTTGCCGTTCACTTTTCTATGCTCATTTGGCACTGTAATTTGAAGTGGTATGATGAATGAAAGCGCAAACTTGGGTGAAGAAATAAAGTAAGCTGAGCGAATTTTGTAGTTGTCGCAAAAGCAGAAAGAGGAAATAACAATAGATGAGTTTATTTAATTTGTCTTACTTTTATTACTTGTACAAACAAATAGAAAAAATTAATTTTTTTTTCACTTGCTGCACAGATTTTTTGCTAATTTGGCAGCGTTAAGCAAAGAAAACAGACAATCGGGCTTAACTTTTGTTACATTTTGAAAAAAGTTTGCAGCAAAGTTTTTTTACTCTATTTGTATTTGGTAAGCGCAGGAGTTCAATTTTGATCTCATTTGTGCAGTTTTGCAACAATAGAGAAATTTGTGAACAAAATCATTATTTTGAGAATGAATTAAATTAGTAAACGAGAATGAAGAAGAATAGACGATGAACATTCTTTTTATTTTCGCTTTCATATCTTTTGTTCTCGAATAAAACAATAGTTTACTTCATCTGAAAACGATATAACAGAAAGACGACAGTGATTCTCTTTACATTTTAATTACAATTGATAATCACAAAACGCAGATGACGTCTCCACTAATTTATTGCATTCGTAAATGGTTAAATTATCAATGTTTTCGACCACTGGCGATGTTTGTGTCGATGTATTTCGCTTCTCTCCGTTGTTCAACGCACGAACCGATAACCGTTGCCTCTCTTTGCCTAAACATGAGAAAGAAAGAAAAGAAGAACATTAGATTTAATTTGAAACCTCTGCAAAAGAAAGAAATGAACATCGAAAAGTGCTTTCGATTACTGCGATTCTATTCACGATTTTTATCATTGAAAATTCTACACAAAAAGCGCATACAATTGAAAATCTAAATCAAACAATTGCAAAAGATCTACGATCGCAATCTGCTTTTGTAAAAGTTTCACACTTCTTTTTTTTACAACTGTAAAGCAATTGAAATGATTTCTTTTCAAGCTCAGATTTTAAGGGATAAAAACTTTTTGAAAAAGTTTCGATTCATTCGCGGAGTGAATAAATTTACATTTTGAATTTTTAATTTATAATAATTATAGCGCATAATAAATCCTTTGCTCTAAAAGATATTTATTTTTCGAGATTAATAGCTTTAAGAGCAAGTGTTTTAAACGAGGAAAGTTTTTTTTTGTTCCATATTTCGATATCAAAGAAAACTTCATCCATTTCTATCGTTAAGCGTAATGCGCTCAAATGAACGAAGTTCACTTTTTTCAATATACAAAAATTTTTTGTGAAAGACATATTTTTCAATTTTATCATTATAATAATGCAGTGTGTGCAATACAAAAATAAAGCATTGCACAAACGAAATAAAGCTTATCGTTTATAGTTTGAAGCTGAGAGCGAAATATTTTGCAATCTGCTGTTTTGTGTGGAAAAAATGAAAAATTGAATCGCTTTTTAGCGTGAACTAAAGTTCTCATTCTTCGCAATTCGATAGATAGAAAATCATTTCATTTTTCGTCATTTACAGTTTCTAGATTTGTGAACAACTATTTTTTTTCTTTATAAACGCAAAAGAGGAGAACGAAGCGAGAAAAGCACTTTGAGAAAATTTGTTTGCGAAAAGCTTTTTGAATTTACTTTAAAATTCTGAGCCTATTTTCACTGCTTATCGATACGCGCATCACTTTCATTCAGCGTGATTTCAACCAAAATGGAAAATGCAGCTTTCGCTTTTTTTTTACTCGAACCCTCTTTTCTTTATCATTTTATATATTTTTCTCTCACTTAGTTTACTTCAACAACCGAAAGAGTTCATAAATTTTGGTTGAGCAAGAAAAAAAAACGTAAATGTTCGAGAAAATCCGAAAAATTCGAAAATTTTGTGAGTACTTCGAGACAAAAAATAAAATGTAACTTGAAAACCGAAATTTTTTAACACTTTTGGTTTTACCAGCTTCTTTATTTTCTTTAAATCAATTTGATTTGTTGATTTTGATTACTCTCTGAGCTCGATTTAGTTGGATTTAAATAGTAAATTTAATTGTAACTCGAATCATATTTCCAGTGAATAGAAAGGTTAAACTATTTGTCGAAGGAAATACTTGCCACAATCGATTTTAAAAACTGATTTTTATATAATTACAAAAAAATTTAATAATAGAAATAAGTCAGCCAAAATTCAAAAGAAAACTCGCACAAAAATTATGCTTGCAACAAAGATGCTCTCTCTTATATGAAAGTACTGAAATTGTATTGTGAAGTATTGAAAAGATTTTAATCGAACATACAAAATGAATAAACAAATCTAAATAAATTGTAAAATAAGATCAATCATTAGAAGGCATTGGCAATACATTTTCATCAAGATGTAAAAGATTTGATTGCTGTAAATTGCCATTCTAGCTGGAAACACTAACTTAATTAAAAAGAAATATAACAAAAGTTGAATGCTACTTTTGTTCGCGAATAGTAGATTTACGTATTACTATATGATACGCAGATTAATGTGGTCACTTAATGATTTTTTCAAAAAGTACTACCATAAGATATAAAAGATAAAGTGAAATGGTGATTAATGGCACTTTTACGCTTGACATTAATCAGTGAATGCTGAAAATGAATGGATTAACGCTTTTAAGAGAATGAAAAATCGCGAACTAATGCTGAAGAAAGTAAATTAGCATACATTCGACTGATTCACGAAACTATTCGCTGTTGAGAATAATGATTTTCGCATTTGCAGCGGCCTAAATACTCTAGATTGCGTGAAAATTATTTATAGTATTTTAATTTATTAATCATCTCACAGCCATCATCTCTTTAGAGTATATTTGCTTACATCTTAAATGCATTAAGAATATTAGAAACTAAATGAGAGTTAAAAGTTAAGTCTCAAAAAAGAATTTTTAACTAAAAGATTAAATTTTTGAAATGTTTAAATAAAATTAATTTTAGACACAATTTAATCTACTTTCTGAAAATTCATTATTAAAACTCATTCATTTGTAAAAGCTGTACGAATGAAATTTGCACAAAAGTTTGTTTCTTAATATTTTTCGTTACCAGTCTATTCGAAGAAGCTCAAATTTTTTCAAATGAACTATTAATTACTTTCGAATCATAAGATTATTTGCTTTACGAAAAAAATCAATCAAATTAAACTTTGGTGAGCGGGTACAATTACTTGGTCTTGATTCACTTGAATTGAGAAGAAATTTAAAGTTTTTTCAAATTATTTTTAACAATCACCACTCAAGTAATCAACTTTATTCTAAATGGAGAAACTTTTACATTATTCAGCAAACAAATCGCAATGGAATACTTATTAACATCAGACGTACAAAAATCCACTTTTGGGATAAATCTCCGTTTTTATTTTATGCAAAAAATTTAATGCATTAGATAAAAAAAATCGTTAATGCATCTGAAATTTAATGAGCAAAGTCGAAAATAAAGATTTATATTCGATGATGTTTTTATCTATTGTTTTAGGATCATTAAATTCTGATTTACCGATAAAAGCGCACGATTTTACAATATTTTCTGTTTAGAATTTTTAAATCGTTTGAAATAAAAAAAGAAAAGATGTTTGGTTCTTTGCAAAACCATTGGGATTATAAAATTTTTGTTTAAGCAAAAAGCAGTAAAAACATATTTTTTAAGAAAACCATCGTAAAAAGGTACTTATATGAATGCTATTTAAACATGAATATAAATCATTTATATTGCATTCGATTCATTTCCACTCAAAGTTTTAAGTTTTTTTCTTTCAAAAAGCTTGTGAGATATAAAAAAATAATGAAAGCGTAAATTGTTCAAATATCAATGCGTTAGAGCTAAACATAAAGATTTTTGTCATTTTTTTTTTCTTGCATTTCTTCGAAGTTTTAAACTTAAGTAAAAAATCAGAATATGAATATCGCTCAACATTGTGTTGTATTATTTTAAATTCTGTTTTTCTAGAGTACCCTATATGTGGTATTTTTAAATCATTCGAATTCAAAAATCCAAACAAAATTTTAACTTTTGTTCTCTATATCACTTAACACTTGATTTTAGTGATTAAGAAAAAGATTAGAGCGAGTTTAATTGATTAAAACTTACTTTCGCGCGGCGTGTGCATAAAAATTTTTATGAAATACATTTTTATTTAGCTTTAATTGAATTCTTTTATTACAAAAGGGTACGTCTACTAATGTGTATTTGTATTGATGGGTAAACCTTTTTTGTAATAAAAATTTTCACTTTTAAATTCAATTTTGCGATTAATTTTGAGAATAGTAATAAAGCAGTGAAATCCTAGAAGCCGATGGAAAAAAATCTCTGTGATAATTAGTGTGCAAGGAACAAACAAAATTTCTTTATGCTTAATGATCTCTTACGCATGCACATAATTTTTCTTTTAAGAAACATTAGGAAATGTAAGAAAAACTTCATAAGACTCAGCAAAATACTACTAAGTCCACATTAACGCTGTAGTTAACGGATAAAAGCTTCCTTACATCAAAAGGCTGTGATTAGTGTACGAGCGGAACTGAACAAAATCCTCATAAGTTGACTTTAGCCGAAATGATGTTTTCTGAGCAAAAACGTGACTTCTTAAACTTCCTATGTCTCTTTCCTAAAGCTCTATTCTTGATTCTCCACTTTTTGCTTACCACAACATATTTTTTGGGTGTTGTGAACTCTCTGAGAATGACAAAAATTTTTTCAAATGCGAAAACAATTTTTTTATTAAAAATTTTTGCACAAAGTTTCCTCATTAGTTTTTTAATTATTTTTGAAWTGTGAACCTACATTTCTAAAGTTACCTTTCGAAATATTACGTAAAAAATTTTGTTTTATAAAAATTGGCGAAACTCATTGTTTTAAATTATTTTTTAATAAGAATTTGAATCTACACCCAATTGAAACATACTACATTGCTGAAGTATAATAATTGAGAATTTGACAAAAATTATAATCTAACAATTGTGAATTGTTTTTAAAAATGATGTTTTTATATTTCATCTTTCATTTTTATTGATATTATATTTAGAAATGAAATATAATTAAATCATATTTTAAATGTTCAGTTTGAGAACGCAATGCTTGGGACAATAAATATTTAAATACAAAAAAAATTGGGGCAATAATTGTAAATGACTGATCATTTGAGTTAATGTGAATTTCTTTTTAAAAAAGTGCTTAAACATTTGATGAAAGTTTCATTCTTACGTTAATATAAGCAAATATGGGTCCGAATGCATAAATTTCAATA
>NCKU01002393.1:0-19382 GCA_003675995.1 Dinothrombium tinctorium
AAAAAAAACAGAATTTTTAATGAACAATAAAATTTAATAAAAAGAAATCAAATAAAGAATTTGATCTCGTTCTCTTACTTTTAAGCACATTTATAATTGAAAAGTTATTGAGAACTATTTTCAAATAAAAACACTCAAACCTTGTTAACGCTTTTATCAAGAAATTAACTTTTTATTTAATACTTGAGATGAAAATTTTCATTTTACTCTTGTAACTCTAACTTTTAATTACTTAAACCAATCAAAATATTATAACCGAACTGTTCAGACTTAAATGAAGAAAGAGTAGTGTAGTGTGGGTGACGATTTTGGTATTTTTGTACCAGTTTGGTACTTTTACAAAGGTTTAATCAATATTTAGACCCGCTTACTATTGGCACGTACAAAAGTACCAAACCGGTGCAAAAGTATTAAAATCGTAACCTAACCAAACCCGACTTCTGAAAGGTAATTTGCCGTCAAAAAATGTCATTTTTTAAGTTCTCGCCCTAATTTAGTAAAGAAAAATGTTCAAAACTAATTTTTTCGATTGAGCACATCAACTGCACTTTTACCAAAATTTGTTATTTCTAATCAAAATTTTAAGCAGAGTGGTTTCATAATCATAATCATTTTTCTAAACATATTCATAGTCTGGTATTTTCTTTGTTTATGGGTGAAGACTTACTGGATTTTTATGCGAGAAGGAAGCATAATTAAATTTCGCGAAGCTTTCATAGGTTGAGTCCATGAAGAATCATAATTGCGATAGCTACATGCAAAGTTAGATTCCTAGAACACCTGTTCTGAATGGATATTAACGTCAGAATAAGTTCACAGAATTAAACGCAATCAACTAAATGTTTGAACAATAGAATAATAGAGAATAGTCTGTCAATAGCAAATGGAATAATAGCGAAATAGTTTTCTTCAAAGAACTTTTCAGGAAAAACAACGAATTGTGCAATAAATTGAATCGATCTATCTTCCCTAACAAATTCATATATCGTTGAGAACGATGAAGACTATTCTGACATTCTTTGCTATTTAATCATTTTACATTCGCCTTTTTGAAACAAATTTATAATCGCTGTTGTTAAGTATAATCTGATTTTCATTCTAACTCGAGAAAATAAGAAATTTACTTACTGAATAATATTTAATTCATTATGGCTAAAGTAACAACAGTACTTTGTCAGTATTTGTAGAAGCTACAATACAAGGATGAGTTCCATCAAATTTACCAATTACGACTTTTACGGCGATTATTTTTGCATTCAAATCAATCGAGAATACTGTTTTTAACATAATTAGATTTTTATTGTACGACTTCAAAGAACTAAAAACATTGCAAAAATTTATTGCATAGTAACCGATGTTGTGACTTTTATTTGTATACGCAAGTTTCGAAAATACAATGAGAAGTTTACTTACTGAATAATATTTCATTCATAATGGCTAAAGAGTTTTTTTGGACTCAGCATTATGTCTTCGATGATTAATGATTATTTTCGATAATTTTGCCTTAAACAAAAGAAAATTTTAAAGTTATCATCATAAATCGAGTAAAATGACTTTATTGATGTTACTTTCAAAGGTATGTTTTTCCTGGAATTGATGTTCTTTCATGGAAATTTCGAGTATAAAAGAAGAGCAGAGAAAGTCAAATGTATGATATTATAAAAGTCATCGAGCCATCAAGTTTGCTTTTCTAGTTTGTAATGAAAGATAAAGTGGTTGTTATTACAGGATCTTCTTCTGGAATTGGTCGTGAGACTGCATTTCAATTTGCATCTTTAGGTGCAAAAGTGGTCATTCATGGAAGAAATGAGAATGCAGTAAAAGAAGTGGCAGAAAAATGCAAAGAATTGTCGCCCTATGAATACCAGGTTAGCTAAATGATCGATGATTATTTGACTCCTCATTTTACCTTTTCATTCTATCTTTTCATTTTAGCCTTTAGAAGTGGTTCTAGATCTGAATGAAAAAGACAGTGTCGAGATTTTGGTTGAAACTGTCATTTCTAATCACGAAAAAATCGACATTTTAGTAAATAATGCCGGTTTTGGAACGCTAACTCCTATTGAAGACAGCACTATTATGAATTCGTTTGATACGATGATGAATATTGATGTGCGCTGTCCTTTGCAAATGATCCATCATTTTCTTCCTTACCTGATAAAATCAAAGGGATGCATCATTAACGTGTCTTCTTTTGTTGGCTTAAAACCAGTAAGTGTTTGAAGTTATAATAGAAAATCGTATCCAAACTCTTTGTTTATTTTTAAAATGTTAACAAAAGAATTATTAGAATAGATGCACTGAACTTTTTGATGCAAAAAACTTGTTTAATGAATTTGCTTGATATAGATGAAAGAATGGACAGTTTATTGTATGGCAAAAGCAGCAATCGATATGATGACGAAATGTTTGGCTTTAGAAATTGGTCCGCAAGGCGTTCGTATAAATTGTGTCAAGTATGAATTTGATTTCTTTATTTAAATTTAACTAACATTTTTAAATAGCCCTGCTTTAATCAAAACCAATTTCTTTACTCGTGCGGGTCTCAACGATGATGCATATGAGCAGCTGCAAAAGATTCACGCGTCGCTCTATCCTTTGAAAAGAGTCGGAGAACCGATTGATATCGCTAAAGCAATCATTTTCCTTGCTTCTGAAGATGCATCATTTATTACAGGAGCGCAATTGAATATTGATGGCGGAGCACTTTACGGCATTTCTGGTTAACGAGTTGAGCAACATTTATCAGCTTCACAAACACAAATTTTTCGTAAAATTTCATTTTCTCAATTACTCACTTAGTCAAATATTTGATGAGTATGCATTTAATCACTCTGGCATGATTGAATAAGAAAATTTCGGTTTCAAAATTATTATGGCTTAACGCTTTTACTTTTTAGTATTTAAACAATAAGATGAATAGTGGCATAATTCAGTTAATACAAGCATAGCAAAACGAAATGATACTGATTTTCAAATTGGCTTTAATGAATGGCACTTTATTGAAAATGAATGCCATTTTATGCAAAAGAATATACAAAATAAATATTATTTCAAAGTTTTATCTGTTTATTTCTTTTATGGTAAACATTAAAATAAAAAGTAACTTTAAATTGTAAATAACATTTATTATATAAAATTTTCTGCAAACTTAATCAAACTAAGGTATTGATGAACTTGGATTATTTGAATTAATGATGAATCATGGGTAATTAATAATGGTGATTATGAACATGACAACAGGTAATTTAAATAAACAATTAAAAAGAAAAATTTGATTTTATGCACGAAAAGTCATACTTTAACCAAGTGCTTTATGATCGTACATTAATCATTTCGATGAGTTAAAATGTAAAAACCGTTATTTGTAAGAGGTGACTGCAGTTACGACATGCTATCTATAATCAATTCTAGCATTAAACTTCAAAAGTAAGAATCTGAAAAAAATGGAAAAGTCAAAAGTCGTGTCATCAAAAGTTTCTCACAATCTTTTAATACACAGAGCGAATCACTAAAAGATCAAAGAAATTTTCCAACTTTGTTAAATTTCCTATTATAAAGTCAAAATTCGAATAAATAAGCAATTTTCATATTGATTGAGCCAAATTTCATCAATTGCTTTCTCTTTTATTTTCAATTGATTCGAGAAGCGTAAGCATTGTAAAAAATTTTGAAGTAAAAAATAGGGTCATCATTTCTTATGATTTAAAAATATCGATTAATGGTTATTTTGTAAATCAACTCAATTAAATGGCCTTACATTTTCTGATTGCTATTTTAGTATATGTAGAGGCAAATGTATGTTTAATTTTACAGAGCGAACAGAAAATTTCGACAGAGGTATATGCGGAGTGCAAGAGTATATGAGAATTTTCTTTGATTATGTAAATATTTCCAACTATAATCGATTTCAAAAGAATTTCATTTTTCGTTTCCTGCTCAAGAAGTTTTAGTCAGTCTTATTTCATATATTGTTGAAAGGTGTCTTCTGAACCTACGTGTATATATTGTAATATTATGGAAATAAAAATAAAATACTAATAATATTGATAGTAAAAATTTTATTTACAAAAATTTATTTACAAAAATTTTAAAGCAAAGCGAAGTGAAAGTAATGAAAACAAGAAAGCGAAAGGCGTCATAGCACCTTGAACAAACAATTAATAAAGACAAGCATACAGTAACATGATAGCTAATATTAAATACTTATTACGTAAAAATTTCATCTTGCAATATTCCCCCTCTTAAGCGTTTGCGATTCCTTGCATCGCAAAACGATCACATTTCTTTACTTCCGCTCGAACAAAATCTACAAATATTTTTGTGTCGAACAATACTTTTTAACGAAAGCATAAATAACGAGAGTGAAAGTTAAGTTTGCGACGGAAACAAAGCTAGCATTGCGATTATTTTTATAAACGTTCACGGTAAGAGGTAACAAGAGAGTTCAGTGAACGTTGACCATTGATAACACGACCGCGGGCTCTTTTGAGTTCTTGTATAACAGTGTTAATTCTAAAACTTAAATGTAACCCTTTGAGAACACAATAGTCGAGAATTTTAGCATGTTTTCTCGAGATGAAAAGATCAATACATTGAAACGTATTTTAAACCTGCTGCCGTATAAATTCGTCCCAGATTCACCTATTATTATTAGAAAAGCAAAGCTTGAAAAATAAGGTTTGGCAAAACCGGTAAAAGATATGAATTTGTAAATAAGCAGGCTTCTGCAAAAAGGTGTAACAAATGGGTAAAAGTTTTTCCAACTTTCACAATGACAAAATTTAAGAAAAACTTTTAAGATCAATTGAGAGACAACGAAAATTTTTGAATTCATTCTTGTTTAGTGTTTTATTGACTCAACCTGTATGTTATCAAAATCAATGATTTAAACTTTAAACTATTTTCGTTAAATAATTTTCAAGCCCTGAATTCGTACATTCGTGTAAAAAATCTTTCACTTAAAGCAGGCTTTACCACAAAGCAATAAAGTGAAAAATTATTTTGAACAAATTTGCAAATCAATTTTTTTCATTTTTAATCAATAGCATCGAGTTTTATTTTGTTTTAAATCTATTGAAAGCTCTCACAAATGATATGTTGATAATATATCAAATTGCTCGAATACTTTGTAGTTACATCGCCAACAATTCATCTAACAATTCGCTAATCGAATCGAGTTTTAAACACTAAATTACTTGATGTCAGAAATATGTTTCGAATATGATTTGAAACAGAAGCTAGATCTGATTTATTTTTTGTGTGATTTCATTAAATATTAATCAATATTTAATAGATTTAAAGATCGACGACTGAAACAAAAGCATTCTGTAGAAATACAAAACAAATTATGCGAAGTTTTGAGTTGCCACTATTGCATCATTTGTTAATCCACGTTTAATTCAACCATAATTAAGCAGAAGCTTTGAATTGACGAAAGAAAAACTTTTTGAGGAAATAACCGAAAGCGATGCAATTAAAGCTGAGTTTAAATGAAAAAACATTTGTTAATTGAATTGTAATGAAAAAATCACTCAAATATCGATCGAAAAACAACACACGTTTCACGCGCACTGCACGCGTGAAGTGATTGCATTCGACGCCGAATCCATCGCCTACACTTGCTTATAAACGCACTGTATTCACAGTGTAATCGCGATGTCGGCTAAAAGATGGTCAAAAATACTGTTTGCAGCGACTAGCGGAGGTCTCACGGCTTACACTGTATACAAATACGGATGCAAAACACGAACTGTAAGTGAAACGATTGTTCACTTCGTTAATCGATTACCGTTATTGAATTGACCTTTCCATGCGTTCGACAGTTTAATGTTCTCGAAGCCGAAAGCAAACCCGAATTCATTCACTTGAAGCCCATTTCGACAAAAGGTTTGCCGTCAAGAAGTGAGCAGTTGAAAACACTACAAAACACCGATGAATACGATGTGCTAATAATCGGTGGAGGTGCGACCGGAGCTGGTGTTGCTCTCGATGCCGTTACACGTGGTTTGAAGACTGCGCTCGTGGAACTCGACGATTTCTCGTCGGGAACGAGCAGTAGAAGTACAAAACTAATTCATGGCGGTGTTCGCTATTTGCAAAAAGCCATTTTAAAACTCGATTACGAGCAGTACAGAATGGTTAAAGAAGCTTTGGCTGAAAGAGCCAATCTTCTCGCAATCGCTCCTCATCTCTCCTATCCACTTCCGATAATGTTACCCGTTTATCGTTGGTGGCAAGTTCCATACTTTTGGGTTGGAATCAAAGCTTACGATCTAGTCGCAGGCTGGAAAAATGTGAAAACCAGTTACTTCCTGTCTAAAAAGCAAGCATTAGAGTTGTTCCCAATGCTGAAAAAAGACCATCTTTGTGGTGCTATCGTCTACTACGACGGGCAGCAAAATGACGCAAGAATGAATCTCGCTATTATCCTAACAGCAGCTCGATATGGAGCAACCGTCGCTAATCATGTCGCCGTTACATCATTGCTTAAAAATGAACTCGGAAGAGTTAACGGTGCAGTAGTTAAGGATACATTAAGTGGCAAACAATGGCCCGTAAAAGCGAAATGCGTTATAAACGCAACGGGTCCATTTACAGATTCAATAAGACTGATGGATGATCCAGAAACCAAAAAGATCTGTGCACCAAGTGCCGGCGTTCACGTAACATTACCCGGTTATTATAGTCCTTCAAACATGGGTTTATTAGATCCAGCTACAAGTGATGGAAGAGTGATATTTTTCTTGCCATGGCTTAATTGGACTATCGCAGGAACAACGGACAGACCCTGTCAGGTCACCTTCAATCCTGCACCAACTGAAAATGATATACAATTCATTTTGAAAGAGATTAAAAAATATTTAAATCCTGATGTGAATGTAAGAAGAGGAGATGTAATGTCAGCCTGGTGTGGTATTCGACCTCTTGTACTTGATCCATCTAAAACAAGCACTGAAGCGATAGCACGAAATCACATTATTCACATAAGTCCGAGTGGATTAGTTACTATTGCTGGAGGCAAATGGACTACTTACCGAAATATGGCTGAAGAAACAATGGACGCCGCGATCAGAAGCAATTCGGAGCTGCACCCAAAATGTGGTTGTCAAACAAAAGGTTTGCTATTGGAAGGAGCCCATGGATGGACACCAACAATGTTTATTCGCTTGGTGCAAGACTACGGCTTAGAGCCAGAAGTTGCAAACCATTTGGCAAACACGTATGGCGACAGAGCGTTTGCAGTAGCAAAGTTAGCAGAATTAACCGGTAAAAGGTGGCCGGTGGTGGGAAATCGATTGCATCCAGAATTTCCATACATTGCTGCTGAGGTTAGATTTGCTGTGCGAGAATATGCATGTACAGCAGTAGATGTGATAGCAAGAAGAATGAGAATATCGTTTCTTAATGTGGAGGCAGCACAAGAAATACTTCCGAAAGTAGTAGAAATATTAAGTGAAGAGCTAAAGTGGAGTAAATCTGAGCAAAAAGCACAATATGATGCTGCGATTCATTTTTTGCAAACAGAAATGGGTCAAAACGCGAATAAACAAATCAAAGAAAGTATTACAATAGATTTGACAAAAGAAGAAATCGCTAAATTTAAAAAGCAGTTCGAAGCGATGGATCGCGAGAGAAAAGGTTACATTGGAATTAATGATTTAAGAAGAAGTGTCAAGGTATTGATTACAATTATATTATCGGCATTTGTTCCTCTCTCTCACCCTCTTAACATTTTTACAGGCTTCGGGACAAAAGTTATCAGAAGAAGAATTACACGCGATTCTTAGCGAAGTTGATATTAACAAAAACGGACAAATCGAACTCGAAGAGTACTTGGAATTGATGAGCGCGTTAAAAACGGGAGCAATTAGTCAAAGTAGACTCGCGGCTGCAGTCGAATATGAATATAATAAAGAAATCGAACAAATCTACTCTACAATTACAGTGGAAAGAAGCGGTGGTGGATTGTGAATAAATTTGAACTGTCAAACGGACCGTGGTTTTAAACATTAACTTTTAAATACATTTTATGTCATATTTTAAAATTATTTTCAATGCAGAGTGCAATCGTCACTTAGCGGTTAAAATGCTTAATTTAATTTCTGCAATTAAATTATTGATTAGGAATGTTCTTTTGACAACAACGCTTTATTTATTCGGTATTAAAAACAAAAAATGGTCCCAAAAATGAGAGCGAACAAATTAAGAACGCGTGTATTTTCCCCAAATATGCAACATGAACACAGATGCAATAAACACCAGCGACATAACCAAAACGGGCACAGGTCCAACCTTAATGCCGGGGCTGTCGTCGGTGTAAAACCGCCACATTCCGCCGCTCGAAGGACCCGCACGTGAAGTACGGCCGGAGGAAGAGCCCGATGACGCGCCGCTCTTTCGCTGCTTCACAGTACCGCCTGCGTTCGCTGATCGCGACGGCAACGCGCGCGGCGAGCGTCCGCCTGAGCCCACACTGGTCGAACTCGCCGATATCGCCTTCGGACAAACTTTATTAAAAGAAGTGAATTAATGAGTGAAACTCACCATTTTTCGCTCGATTCGAATGCAGCGTTACACGTCTCAACTGTTTGCGAAGGGAGCGCTCACTAATCGAGCTCCTCTCGACGCTGCACACAGCGCCATCGCGTGCGCACGAAGCGAAGCTCCGCTCGCTGAAAAGACGTTGCATTTGCGTTACGGTCAATTGTTTTTCATTTCATTTCGTTTCATTTTTTTCTTTTCGCGAACGATCTCTGCTCGAATCGTGAAATGGCCGATTTCGTCGACGAAGAGGCGGTCGAATCCGAGGGCTCCGATGACGAGTACTCCCGTGGATTGGGCAAAAGTAAAGCGAAAAAGAAGAGGCCTCGACGCGATTCCGATGAGGACGAAGACGATGAGGAAGGTTCGTTGTATTTTCTCTCTTTCTTTCGCTCACTTCTCACTTCCTTAAAGATGAGGAACAATTGAGACAAGAGATGAAGGATCTGATCAATGATGAGGAGGAAGAAGAGCCTGAAAGCGATGACGACGATATCAGCCGCAAGCGGAAACATGACGACGATGAAGAACTCGAAGACGATCTCGAAGATGAGGACTACGCGCTTTTGGAAGAAAATCTAGGCCTCAGAATCAATCGCAAGAAAAAGTTGCGACGTGTGAAACGAATTGAGGACGCGGAAAGCGACGAGGAACAGGAGCGAAACGAAGAGGATGAAAGAGAAGCTATAGAGAGAGAATTGTTTGATGGTAAATTCTCTACTATTCTCGTTTTTACTATAATATTTTTAACGCATTACTTTTTTAGACGACGAACAACCGCAAGTGAGCAGTAGAAGAGCTGAGAGGGAGCCTATTGATGATCGCTACGCGCAAGTTGACGATTCTGAAGAATCCGAAGACGATGACAACTTTATCGTCGACGAAGACGATAGGCCGATTTCGAAACCACGAAGAAGGAAAGGTCACCGATACAATGATGAGGCAATGCAGCAAGCGCAAGATATTTTCGGTGTTGATTTCGACTTTGATGATTTTGAAAATTATAACGAAGAAAATATGTACGGAGAGTCTGAGGAAGAAGAAGAATATGAAAACGAAGTTGCTGAGGGAGAGGTCGATGTTTCTCGTGTTTCAAAAAAGAAAAAAAGTAAAAGACGCTCTACTCGTAAAAGTATATACGAGGTTTATGAGCCTAGTGAATTAGAGCGAAGTCATTTGACCGATTTCGACAATGAAGTTAGAAACACTGACATTCCCGAACGGTTTCAATTGCGATCAATTCCAGTCACTCGAGCCGATGACGCTGAAATCGAAGAAGAAGCTGACTGGATCTTTACACATGCTTTCTCAAATCCAACAATTTCGGGTCAAAATAATTTAGATCAGTTTAACAGCAGTAAACAGCCTATTGCTGGTCGTAAAAATGCTTCGGCGATAGTAAAAATAAGACAAGCGCTCAAGTTTATGCGAAATTCTTTATTTGAAGTTCCATTTATCGCTTTCTACAGAAAAGAATATGTTGAACCAGATCTGAATATCAATGATCTTTGGACCATTTATAAATGGGATGAAAAATGGTGTCGTTTGCAAAAGCGAAAAGAAAATATGATAAAGTTATTTAAGAATATGCAACAATATCTTTATGACCAAATAATGAAAGATCCTGATGCTCCCTTAGCGGAAGGAACAAGACTTATAAACGACCTCGACATCGAACGTATTAGCAATGTCAGTACTTTCGAGGAATTGCATGATTGCTGGCTTCAGTTCCAACTTTACTATTCTTCTGAACTACCACCAATGAAGCAAGAAATTTTGAGGCGTGAAAGAGAGCGTCGATTAGAAGAATTAACAGAAGAAGATGCAGAAAGAGTGATGCAAGAAGAAGAAGAAGCTATCCAGCAGAAACTTTCGAGTTTAAGATTGGCCCAACGGAAAGATACTTATACAATATGCAAAGAAGCCGGAATTATTGCTTTGGCTTCAAAATTTGGTTTGAATCCAGAACAATTTGGCGAAAACATAAGAGATAATTACGTAAAGCATGAAGTAGAACAGTACTCAATAGATCCGACTGAAGCTGCACATGATTATATTTGTCCTCGTTTCTCGACAGCAGAAGCAGTTTTAAAAGCAGCCAAATTCATGGTCGCAAAGCAAATCAGCTGCGATCCTCTTGTTCGTCAATGTATTCGAAAAGAATTCTTCGAACGAGCAAAATTACACGTTAAGCCGACGAAAAAAGGTTTCAAAGAGATTGATGAGAATCATCCCTGCTATACTTACAAATATTTAAGAAACAAACCCATTCAAGAATTAACTGGTGATCAATTTTTACAATTAGTGATTTCCAAAAAAGAAAACTTGCTCGACTTTAGAATTACAATTGATCGTGAAGAATTATCATCAAATAACTCCGCTCAACCTATCCATACTTATTTCGATGAAATCAAACAATTTTATCATAGAGTGAGTAAATAGGTGATCGGAGCCAATTATTTAAAATTACTCCTTAGGATGAATTCAGCATTCTTGTTCAAGAATGGAACAAACAAAGAGCAGAAGCATTGGAATTAGCCCTGAAAGAGTTTCTTTATCCTTCATTTGAGAAGGAACTCAAAGCGAAGTTACTTCAAGAAGCAGAAGACGGAGTAATCAAAGTAAGTTTTAAAATCAATGAGATATCGCCTTTTTATTCACTACTTGAGTAAATATATTGACAAGTAGTTTATTCCGAAGGCAAGAGAATATAGTTTAATCCGCAAGATCATTTTAGTATTATTAATAATTGATCATGTGATTAAAGCTCACACCTTTCATTTCTTTTAGGCATGTAGGCACAAATTATACGAGTGGTTGAAAATCGCTCCATATCAAGCAAAACCAGAGTTAACCGAAGATGAAGATTTTGACATAAGAGAAGGTATCAGAATCATGGGTTTAGCTTTTGTTTCTTCTGATGATAATCCAACTTTTGCTGCGGTGATTGATGGTGATGGCGAAGTTACAGATCATTTAAGGCTACCGTATTTCATGTTAAAAAGATTTACACGTCCAACAGAACAAGAAAAAGATTTGCGCGAAAAAGATAAAGAGAAATTGAAACGATTTATTTTAAGTAAAAAGCCACATGTCATATGCATCGGAGCAGAATCAATGGCCGCAAGAGCAGTGATTGAAGATGTGACAAATATTATTAACGAGTTAGTAGAGGGTGAACAATTTCCAAACATTCCAGTTGAACTCATTGATGATGAATTATCTCGTGTTTACATGAACAGCAAACGAGCCGTTGCCGAATTTCATGATTTTCCTCCATTATTAAGGCAAGCAGTATCATTTGCTAGACGTATGTACGACCCATTAATTGAATTTTCTCAACTTTGTACTGCTGATGAAGAAATTTTGTGCATAAAATACCACCCTCTTCAAAGTCATGTCAACAAAGATGCATTGCTTGAGAATCTTTATTTTGAATTCATCAATCGTACTAATGAAGTTGGAGTTGATATAAACCGTGCTTTAGTGCATCCTTTTACTTCGCAACTTGTGCAGTTTGTTTGCGGCTTGGGACCTCGGAAAGCTGCAGCACTTCTGAGAACTTTGAAAAAGCAGCAAACACCTCTTCTTGAAAGTAGAACACAGCTAGTAATGAATTGCCAGATTGGGAAGACCGTGTTTATTAATTGTGCTGGTTTTATCAAAATAGATACAGCGCAGCTTAGTGATACTGGAACTGATACTTATATAGAATTACTCGATGGTACTCGTGTTCACCCTGAAGCATACGAATGGGCACGAAAAATGGCTATCGATGCGTTGGAGTATGATGATAATGAAAACGATGTGAATCCTGCTGGGGCTCTCGAAGAAATTATGGAAAGTCCTGAGAAACTTAAAGATTTAGATTTAGATGCATTTGCTGAAGAATTAGCCAGACAAGGTTTAGGCAGTAAACGCACAACGTTATACGATATTCGAAATGAATTAAGCAATAAATACAAAGATTTGAGATCGCCTTATATGTCACCAGGCAGTGAAATGGCATTTCAATTTATGACCAAAGAGACTCCTGAAACATTCTACATTGGAAAATTAGTCATGGGGCAAGTTATTAACATTGCTCGCAAAAAACCAGATCAAGATCAGTTAGATCAGGCAAATCCAATAAGAAGTGATGAAACTGGATTGTGGCAGTGTCCATTTTGTGTTAAGAGTGACTTTTCAGAATTAAGTGAAGTTTGGGCTCACTTCGATTCTGAAAATTGCCCTGGTCAACCAATGGGTATTAAAGTTCGTCTGGATAATGGTGTCTTAGGAATGTGTGAAACGAAAATGATTAGTGACAAAGAAGTTACAGATCCATCTGAACGAGTACAAGTTGGACAGACGGTTCACGCGAGAATTATCAAGATAAATATCGAAAAATTCATCGTTGATTTAACTTGTCGAACATCTGATTTAATGGACAGATCTAATCAATGGCGGCCTCCCAAAGATTTTTGTTATGACTATGAAAGCGAAGACATAGACATGAAAGCTGAGGAAGAAACGAAACGAAAACAAAATCGACAAACATATATTAAAAGAATAATCGTTCACCCATCTTTCCATAACATAGATTTCAATCAAGCTGAAAAAATGCTTTCAACAATGGATCAGGGGGAGGCTATAATAAGACCGAGCTCCAAAGGAACTGATCATCTGACTCTGACTTGGAAAGTTGCTGATGGAATCAGTCAGCATGTTGATATACTCGAAGAAGGGAAAGACAACGCCTTTAGTTTGGGACACCAGCTTTACATAAATAATGAAGCTTATGAAGATTTAGACGAAATTATCGCGCGATATGTTCATCCGATGGCTGCATTTGCAAGAGAATTACTTAATTTTCGATACTATAGATCAGCTGAAGGAGGAAAACGTGAAGTTGTAGAACGAATGTTGATGGAAGAAAAGAAAAAGAATCCTTCAAAAATTCATTATTTAGTTTCTGCTTCCAAAGAGTACCCCGGAAAATTTCTTCTCTCTTACCTTCCTAGGAATACAGTAAGCAAAAAATTGCTTTTTGTTCTTTGCTGAAAACTCTTTTAAAGGTGAGGCATGAGTACATCACCGTCTTACCTGAAGGTTTTCGCTACCGAAGAAATGTTTTTCGCTCAGTTAATTCACTCTTCCGCTGGTTTAAAGATCATTTCAGAGATCCAATCATACAGACTCCGCAGCCAACAAGAACTCCGCTTGGACAGTCTTCGCATATTCCAGGTACTTGTTTCTTATTTTAAACAAAAACATCGACGAAGTATGTAAAAAACTCAGTTTTTTTCTGTATAATAAGTTACTTTGGCAGTTAGATTCATTTATAGAAATCACATTTGAAATCTTCATTGGATTTAATTTATAATCACTTTATAGGTGATTCAACTCCAACTCAGGCAGCAATACAGAGAGCTGCAAAAAATATGCCATCGCATATGTTTAATACTTTAACTCAAGTTGCTGGTCAAACTCCATCATTCGCCGCTGGTTCAATGCCAACACCCTTTGGACATCCGAACTATTTTCCACCACAAGGTACTCCTTCTGGCGCGACGCCAATAATGACACCGGGTTACGTTGCTCCGGGAGCACCAATGGCCACGCCGCGTAATTTCCCTCCTGCAACTCCGCAACAGTCCGGTTGGAGTACAGGAGGAGCGATGCCACCTCCAAACCATCCCGCACCAAGGCAAAGCGTTCCTCCGCAAAATAAGTCGCGGTCGAGAGGAGGCAGCGATTGGTCAAATCAAGCGGATATATGGAACAAGAAGAAAACGGGACAGCCGCGCACTCCGCTATACGCCACCCCGGGTGCGTCCTCACAAATGTCCATTAGTCCTAATTCATCACCCAGCTACAATAAAGGCGACCAGACACCTTTGGTAGATGAATGGAATTAATCACGCTTTTTATCATTGGAATTGAGAAAATGATTTCATTGTATAGTTTAGTTTAACTAACGTACTTTAAATTCTCATTTTTTATTGTTTGTAAACTAAATGCGTTTCATTAAAAGCTGCTTTCATATGCTTATTGAAAGCAAAAAAAACAAAAAAACAATGGCGTTCAATCAAATAAACAGTTTTAAAACTAAAAACTGTTGAAAGCGTTTTTCAAATCTATTTTCGCTCGAAACGATTGATTTTAAACGCGTCTTAGTAGTTTAATCGCGCAGCAGTTTAAATACAGTTGTTAGCAAAAATATGTGCACAAATGGATTTACGGGACAGCTGTTGCCGCACAATCACAACGTAAAACTACAGTCGTACACTAAAAAACGTGTTTAATTCAGTTTACGGAACCCTGCTGCCATCTATAAATACACTTCAAATATCAATATTTATTGAAAATTAACATCAAAAGCTGATGTTCGAAGCATATATATAGATGGCAGCAGGGGATCTATAAGCTGAAAATTTGTGAATTTCCAATAATGTTGATATTTAAAGTATATTTATAGATGGCAGCAGGGGTTCCGTAAGCTGAATTAAACGCGTTTTTTAGTGTGCGACAGTTGTTTTACATTGCTATTGAGCGGCAACAGATGGCAACAGCTGTCCCGTAAAGCCATTTGTGCACATATTTTTGCCAACGACTGTATTTAAACTACTGTTCCTTTAAATTTACAAGAAAGTAAAAACGGAATTGTTTTCCAAGGAATGAAGTTGCGGTTGCTTTGCATTAAAGTGAATTTAAAATTAAGTGAAAAGATTATTGGACGTGAGTATACAAAGCAACGAAATTTTCGATCGCAGTAGACGACAAAGAGTGGCTTCTAAAGCCGGCTTCTCGATTCATAGCGAGCGCCTAAGCATTGCGTAAATTTGGCAATTTTTTGCCGTTCAGTGTAAAAACGATCAATTTTGAAACTCGAGTTTTTAATCTGAAGTTACATTTTTCGAACGAATTTAAATTTTGGAACCAAAAAAAGGCGAAATGTGCGCATACATTTAAGCGAAAGAAAATGACGGAAATGGAAACGCAGCAAAGCGCTGCGAGTAATGAGTTGACGCTGCATCGCTTCTATCGGGAACTCAGAGGTCTGAATGAGGAGAAAAGAAAAGCGATCAGAGATGCTGGTTTCACTCTGAAAGAGGGTCCGTTTTCGGACGATGAATGCGAGCGAATTAAAAGTAATTTCGAGCGTTTCGTGCGCAAACATGGACTGGAAAATGACGAAGAGGCGAAAAACATGCTTCTCGGCTTTTACGGAAAGCCGTTGTCGGAAAGGTTGCGTTTGAAAAAGAAACACATTCGAAAATTAGCCTCTGAGAATGAGTTTGTTTTTAAGCTCGCTAAAGGCTTAAACGACAGAACTTTACATTCGGTTTACGAAAAAGCGCGCAGATACTTGTCAACTCTTCGAAAAGCTTCTGCTTTGACCAGTGACGAGCGGGGTCAAGTGCTTGAAATGAGCCGAGCATTTAATAAAAAATGGTGTCTTGTTGCTCAAGCCATGGATTGTCATCCATATATTTTCTCTGATTTTTTGGGCCGCAAAATAGATGAAAATGGACAGCCTATCAAGCAGGGCTCTTTTACTCAAGAAGAAGACACAAAATTGGTTAAAGCTATTATACAAGAAACTGGAATTGCGAACATAAAAGATGCATTCTTTGTTCGAATTCCTTGGTGTAAAGTAAGGAAACACATTCATTCCAGAAACACTATTCAATGTCGAGAAAGATGGCTAACTTTGAGCAACAAAATCGAAGAATACGTCGAACCAATTTTACTAAATATTGTCACCTACACCGATTTCGATTCTGCGAAATTGATTTATATAATGTACAAAAAGCGCAAAGATTGGGATTCTATGCTAAATATTGACTGGGATTTCCTGAAAAACTTATTTGAACACGTTGGTGCTTTGCATGTAATTATGCGATGGTGGATGAGATTAGTTTCATTAGTACCAGAGAATGATTCGAAGTCGTTTAAACAAATAGTTAAATGGCTGTATAAGTACAAATTCGATGAACTCATTACGGATGAAGAAAAAGAGAAGATAAAAAGGTTTTACAGTGAAGAAATGTATTGAAACAGACACTTTCTTACATTTATTAAACAATGTTTCTTCCAGTTTTTTTTTCAGTAAAAGCTGAATATTCAATGAAGAGAATGAGCATTAATATTAAAAGGATCAAACATTTTTAAAATTGAAAATGGATATGATTGAGAAATGAAAAAAACTATTTTTAATTGAACAGAAGCTGAATTTTGTCATAAAATTTAGTTTTTAAAGCTTTATAATCTAATCAATGATAGTAAAGAGTCAAACAGCGAAAACATTTCTAAGAAAAATCAAGAAAGTGTAAATTAATTTTCTTAGAAAACATAATCATTTACATAATGTTTTTTGAAGAAATGTTTTATAGCATTTATATTCGGAAAATTATATATACTCATGATAAGAAGCAAGTAATACTTGAATTTGAACTTTGAATGCAATGATTTTCATAAGATCAAACACATTTTCTACCTCACCGACAATTTTCTGTAAACCGAAGAGATTCGCTAAATGAATATTTTAGATTAATGCTCAAATAAAAGTTTTTCTCGCCTCTTTAAACTATTCAATTTGCTGCCCAAATACGTGAAAATTCTTTACAAAATTTTTTGCTATCTTATCCCTACAAAATCGGCAATTTTAGCAGGAGCTGCATTACTTTGGACAAAATAAAGTTTAATCTTGCACTTAACCGCACAAAGTATTAAAACATTTTTTTTGTCCGCAATATTACAACAAAAAATTTTCTCATTTTACACAAAATTTCTTTTTCAAAGCCGAAAATGAGCGATTTTTCTAAATGATTAAAAATTGGAAAATTTATATGCGATCATTTATCTTTACTACCATATGCGAAATCATAATACAAAAACGTATTGTTAGTGTTATATCCTAAAATTCATCACACCAACTATCAGACCATTTTTATTGTTCACTTTGTGGTTAAACGTCATTTTCTCTTTTTTTAAACAATGTTATCATAAATGCATTCGTAATAACAATTAAAACGAAGACATAATGCACACAATTTTAAGATTAAACGTCACCTAATTATCGAATTTAAATTTTCCATGTGTGCGCGTAATTCATAGCATTTACGTAAAGGTTCCTGGAATTATCATTCGCACTATTCTTTTCGAAAAGCAACGCCAGTATATAAACACAGTTCGAAAGGGCTGCAAATTAGAAGCTTTTCAAACTTTAACGCGCTCAGAAAAGTGAAACTTTGATTTGTTGCAAACAAGTAAGTCAGAATAAATGCTTTTAAAACTTTTTTAACTTACCCTTCTTTACTAGAATGTCAAAATTCAACACCTCCGCAATTATTCTCTTGGTTTTAACGAGTGCCATACTCTTCGCTTATGTAGAAGCGCAATGCAGACCGAGTCCGTGTCGTGTGCGACCAGGAACCAGACAGGGTCAGTATTGTGGAAGTGGCATTGGAAACTGTCCTCGAACCCATGTTTTCGAATGTAACGCAAGTGGAGTTTGTTGTGTTTATGGTTACCGCAGTTCGTGCGCCAAATGCAATCGGCTAAGCTGTTAAGCGATTAGATTTAAACCTTTTAAAACTTTTGTAATACATCCTCGTGAAGATAAATTGTTTAAAATTTAATAAATTTGTTTCTTGGTTAAATTGAAAAAACAGTTTTCTCCAACTTTGATGCTAAATTATTTAACTTTATGTTTTTGCGACGAAATTGCTATGCTTAAATAAAATATTTTATAAAATAAGAAGCAACGATTATTCATTTAAAAAGAAATATCAAATGGAAGTTCAATCATCGAAAATTTTGCAAAAAAAAATCAAATCCTTTTCGCTTATCTTCCCTACATACACTACGAATTCTTTTATTTTTTTCCTCATGAGTTTATTGATTTGCTATCAATTTTGGCGGATTCTACGCTTTGCGGAATTCTTTTTAAAGGATGTTTTCGTCATCTCGTAAAACTCATCGCATATAAAAGGTGATTTAAAATGATTTAAAATATTATACTGCATCTAAGTTTGTTGTAAGATAATTATTGATAAAATTTTTGACTATTAGCTTTCAATAAAATATAAAAATCAGTTTTGTTGTTGTAGAAATGATTAATGCAACTTTTGCAATCTTTTTCTTCATTTTGACAAGCATCGCGCTCTTCTCTCACGTTGACGCAAACTGCGAATCGACTCGATGTCGAGTACGGCCTGGATCAAGACAGGGTCAATATTGCGGAGGCGGTATTGGAAACTGCCCTCGAACTCATGTATTTGAATGCAATTCTTCTGGCGCTTGTTGCGTTTATGGATACCGCGAGTCTTGCGCTCAGTGTGGAAAGCTCAGATGCTAAATTAAAATTGACTTTGTAATTCATTGATGCGTTTCTTTTAATGCCTATCGATATTTTTTCTAATTTTTATTCTCTTCTTACAGATGACAAAAAATATCAAAAGATTTTTTTAAAACAAATCACTACTTAAAACACTCTTCATTGCAGAGCAATAGATTGAAAGAATTTGTTAGACATGATTGTACTATCGGAGACACAAAAAAGTTCTTACAGCGGAAAGCGTACTTTGCTGCATATAAACCTAAATTATTTTGATTTTGTAAAGTTTTAAATCAGAAATAAAATAAATTTTATAAAGATGGGAACTCTATTTGATTATTTTTATCTGAACATTTTGTAATTTTGAACACTTTTGGCCACTTACATTTTTAGATTCGACCGATTCGAAAAAACCGACATTACGTGAAACCATTGTGACGACTCTGGCCTTAGTGTCGCAAGAATTGAGGTTCAAATCGCGTGTGACGGATTTTATGGTTAAATCCAACATACA
>NCKU01002394.1:0-17325 GCA_003675995.1 Dinothrombium tinctorium
TTTCACTTATAAATATATTCAAATGAGCTGGAGCTAAATAGCAATGAAACGTTTCTCATGTTCGTTTCTGAATTATTTATTGCAAAATCTACCTCGTGCAATTTCTTGCTTTCTAATTCGCATAAACATGCATTTTTTACTTTAATTAGAGCGGCATTTCGAGTAGTTTGGCAAGTGCCTTATTAGGAGGATTTACGATAGGATGAATTTAAAGAGGATTTTGTCAAAGGCGAAAATAATTTGAAATGTTTGGCGGCTACAATTTTATTTTTTTTTTTTATAATAAAAATTAGCTTTTGCATTGAATCATAAATATTCATTTAAAAAAGAAAGATGTTATTAAAATTATTATTTACTTCATATTTCATATAAAATGATTCGTTATGATGAGTATTTGATTATTTTTTAACTGTGAACTGTTTCTTTCATTTCCTATAGTTAGTTTTCTACAAACCATAATTGAATACAATTTTCCTCAAACTTGCTTGTCTTTGTAATCTTTGTAATAACAAAGTTTAAAGAAAAGTGATTTGGAGCATAAAAATTTTAGAAAATTTATAATTCAACTTTTGTTTTTAAAAGTTTTCTACAAAAAAGGTAAAAACCACTACTTTGTATTCGTGTAATGGTGTTAAATGAAGCCTTTCGTGGTAAATTTATCCAATTATCGTTTAGATTTCTAGAAGTTAATTTAAATTTGAAATATTTGCTTTAATTCTATTTTTCTTTCTTTAAAAGTTTTATGCTTGTTTAAAAAATTGAAAACTCCAGTCGAAGTGCTCTTAATAAAGATTATCATAAGTCAAGTTAAATTACAATAATTTGAAATTCGTGAACTTAAGTCAGGTAAACAAGTGCTTTTTTCACTCAATTCAACTGAACAAAAGTGTAAAACAATAGCAATAATCGACCTAAATGATTCGAATTGCTGGAAGTGCTTTACTTGTATCGATGATTTTATGAGAATCATGACAAAATGCCTGCCTAACTATACCTGCCCTTTAACCTTTTAATGTGCTGCATTTTCATACAAATAATTCATAGCACACTTACTCTTTCCTTCACAGCATGAACCAATTTTAAAGTAAATCTTTAATTTTGATGCGAATGAAAACTATGCTTCATTTAAGGCTAGAGAAAATTAAAGCCAAGCTCATGCGTTGACTTTTAATAACTTTTATTGTGATTTTATTTATAACGAACATTTCGAAAGCCTTGAGGACCATGAAAATAAGAAAAAAAAAATTTGAACGACTAACATAATATCAGCTTGATCAAATATCCGTTTTCGCCCCAAATTCTCGCGATTTACAACGACGAAGCAAACACAGATCGCGAAAAGTTTTTATTCTTGAGATACGTGTACAGCTTTTGTAAACAGTTTCGTTCGTCTTTACGTGACATTCATCGAAATAAATTCAATAAACCGTACAAAAGTTGACCTTTCAAGTGAGCTTTTTCTTCGGTCTAATTGAGAATATTTTCTACTTGTTAACTTTCCTTTTCTTTTTCTTTATTCAATTCGTTTATAGTTTAACTTCTGTTAATTTTTGCAGTTTAATTTTAAAGGAGTTTTGCTTTTGGCATTCTTAAACGCGTCAAAGCTTTTTTTTCAATTTTAAGTTAAATTAATACACTTTATTCATATTCAGTGAAATAAACGCGGTTTAGCTTGAATAAACAAAGCGCGAATATAAGTTTTAGCTATACCCAAATTTGTGTTTATAGAATTTTCAAATATGGAATTTTCATAGAAGCCTCAAGTGTTAAATTTATGAAACAGGTCTGAAAAAGAAAATTCAATCGCTAAAAATATCTTTCATTCACGCATCTGATCGCCCAAACTTGAATAATATTTGCTCCCAATGCTGTCGATTTATTTCAAACGCAAAAAAAACCAAAGAATTTCAAAATCTATTCAACGCTGTTTTAAAAACACGATACACAAAAGTCAAAATTTTGAAAGCAATCATTCATCATTGATAAACAGTTTTATGAAGTTACCTTTTAAAAATTTTCACTTTTATTTGATAAACTCAAGTTCAGAAACGAATAACTTTGATATTTATTGGAAAATATGGCTGAATTTATTGAACAATTTTGTTTCAATCATAAGAGAATGTTTTAAAAGCGTATTTAGGCATTTCAACTCAAGCTCATGCTCGATCTCAACAAATTTGAAAAATGTTCAATTCAAAGTTTGACAAAGCGTTACAAAATTTCGAAACCAAAAAGGCCGAGGAACAGAAGCTCTTACTTGATCGCTGCATTTAATTTCGCTTTACGCGTTCTTTCGAACAGAAAGAAATTTTGATTTTAAATTTAGATAAAGTGAATTGAATGAAGAAAGCTTTTCCAATGAAAGATAACAACATTATTGACGGCTTAGGAAAAGATTTTGCTTCTATGAATTACATCAAAAATGTATAGTTGGCGATCAAAAATGAATGAAGATCAAAGTTCGATAAGTACGATGAAGTTTGATTAGATTTTTTTAAGAGTATCATAATGAAAAAGTGCACTGAAGCAAAACAAAAAAAACAAAAATGTCCAACCTTATTACTATTTTTAGAAGCGATTCAAACTAAAAATGTTTTGATAATTGAAAGTCTTCTTTACTGTAATGATACTGGTTTCGAAAATCGATTTTACCAGAAAATTTCGGCACAAAGTTAGAGAGAGATATTCAAATAGAATTAATCTTTTAGTAACAGGACCAAAAACAATTTTTATTTTGCCATAATACGAAAACATCTTTCAGTTGTTTTCATATTTTTTCAAATGCGCTTTATTCAACAAAGAGTCATTTTTTATCAGTGAGATTTTTGAAGCAAGTTTGTCGCGTTATCGAAACAGTTTGATGTTTAAATACACTAATTAACAAATTACAAATAATTCAACATTCGTTAAACAGACATATAGATTCGGTTAATTTTCAGCGATTTGTTTGGTTTCGTATTCATGCTGAATTCTTGAAATCTGCTCTTCTATCCACTCTCCATTGATATTAGCTTCATTCGTTCAATCATTATTTGCATATTATTTGCATTTATTAGTTTGACACTTAATTTTCTATACAAAAAAATTCATTTTTAGTCAGTTTTTTCAAAATTCTTTAATCAAATGTTGAAATCTTTAATTTTTAATCGCAATTGTTACGAAACGCTTTTCGCTACTTTGCAATTAAGCTGACCGTCGATTGTAGAAACTTTTTATTTTGAATCTCCTGCACAATTCTCTTTGATTAACATTCAAATTTTTTTCTAAAAAGTTTAAGAATTGTCCGAAGGTATAAAAAACACGATGTTTTTACAGTAGTTCAATAGAAATAAGATCAGGAAGAGCACAATGTATCGCTGATGAGAACATTTCTCGAACCGATTATTGTTGCATTGTTGTCATTTCATTAAAGCACGAAGAAAAAAGCTTTATTTCCGTATCATCATTCCGATAACATCAATAAATCGATTCTTTGCATCAGACAATGTTTTCTCTATAGAGCATAAAGTGAATGCATCTCTCGCGCTCCCACTGTTTTTAAATCTCCGAAGTTCGTCGAAAAAGGAAAAGAAACATTGTTAATGCGAAATGAAGATCGATTTAACGGAAACTTTGTTCATAAATTTTACTCAACGATACATTTGCGATCTTTCCGTCTAAATATATGCAATGTCATAATTTTTCTGTTTCTCTTTCTTTTTTTACTTCATTGTTCACCGCTTTTTGTATTCTTCTTTCTACTCTTCTTTTCTCATCTTTCAGTTGAACACACAAACAAACCACAAACGCAAACCGAAAATTTGCTTTCTGCTGCCGACTTACAAAATGAAATTTGAAAAGTTCAAAGAGAAAGTTTGAATTTTTTATCGAAATAAAACAAATAACAAAAACAAATTGCAATGAATAACTTAGTTGATCGATTAGTTGCAATCAATACAAATAAATAATGCAATAGATAAAAATAATTGAATAAAGTAGAAAAGCTTAAAGTATTATGATTGAAATAAGCGAGATTAAATTGTCGCACAGATCGCTAAAAACGTTGACAGAGGAAAACAGCGAATGGTAGGCGAATTCAATCTTTCAAATGCAATAGTTTAAAACTAACTTTTTGCACATTTTTTATGATACACCTTTGCTTTTTTTTAAATCAATTAACAACTTTTAAGATTATTAAATAATTTTTCAAATAAAATTGAATATTAAACCTTAAAGAGGTAAAAAATTGCTTCAAAGTGTTTATCTAAATTAAGTTCATTACGAAATTAGAGTTTTTAACTGCCTTGAGCACTTGCTTTTTCGATAGAAATCAAACTTAATTAGAGCTTACAATTGTATGTGAAGGGTTAAGAAAAAATTTTATTTACTCGTCTTTAGATGATTGTAGTCGATATAGTTGCAAAAATATTGACTCTATAAACAATGAGATAAGTTGCATGAGTTGCAATGGATCAATAGAGTTTCACTTTAATTCTATAATCGCAAGTAAAAGTGAGATGTGCTTTTACAAATCGCTCGTCTATTTTTGCTTTTACAAACTATTTCAAACCGAAACCATGTTCGATGACAACAAAACGCGAGATCACAATTATTAGAATCCAATTGTTCACCATATTAAGTACGCTATTGAAATAAATCTCATTTCTTCTCAAATTTTGCTGATTATTTCAACAACTTTCTATTTACGAAAATCATTTAGAATTAAAAAAAAAACATTTTAATGGTCGATGATAGGGACAATTACAACCAACGAATCTTTGAAACGCTCGAAAAATTCGGCACGAGCTTTAAAATTTCGGAAATTATGTACCAAACTTAACTCGACTAAATAAAAACTGTCACTTACAAGTTGTTAGCTTAAATTTAATTATAATTTGTTTGTATGTTCACTCACTTTATCTCTATTACCTTGACTAAGTTTCTTATCGAGCAAAATCACGCTCGCATTTCCCATTCTCTTCTTTCATTTACAAACCTCTCGTTTAATTCGCGCACATAAAAGGAATAGAACACAAATGCAATTTGCAGCGTGCATTCATTTCATTTTTTTTGCTGTTTTCGTTACACAGTTAACGAGGCTACGACTAAAATGGTTTTGGTCTAAAATCGATGTGCTTTTATCGCTTATGTTTATTACATTTGCAATATAATGACGTGAATCGTCTCACTTTTGTTTATGTTAATCTGAGCAAAATGAATGCAATCGCTAAGCTGCTTTTATTATGTAAAACTTTATTTCAGACTTTTCTTAAATGACAAATTAATGTCAAAATAGACTCTATTCAAAATTTAAATGACTTTTCTTCTTTTATTTTCAGTCGATTCAGAAAGATGTCATCCTACAGAGCCGTTCCGCTGTCCGGGCCAAGAAAATGTGTGCATATCAATTCAATATTTGTGTGATGGTGCTCGCGATTGCAAAGATGGTTACGATGAGGATCCAAGTTTATGTACAGCAGGTGAGCTTTTAATATTTCAAATCATTGCATTTTGAAAAGCGTTAGAACTATGAATCGCTTAAAAAAATTGATTGAACATCCGCAAAGAAAGCCAATTAAATGCAGCATGACCGTAAACAGCTCTTGCCAAAATATTCGATGAAAATTCTCATTAAGTAAACGAGTTTTTCATTGATAAAATAGCAAAACCTTCAAGCAGAAGCTGCATATTGTAAGCTTACCTTCGCATGAAATTGAAAACTGTGAACTATTGATACTAAGAGTTGAATTTAAAAATTTCAAGCAACTTCAGATGAATAGACGAATATCATTTGTGTTTCATAATTTGCTTTTCGCATTTGCTATTTCTGTTTAAACTTGTTCTCTTGAAGTTATACTACTTAAGTCGCTGATCAACAAAATTTTTACTTGTTTCATGATTCGAATGGCTAAAAGATTTTATAAAAAAGTTGATCACGTACAATGAAAATACAAAGCGCATTTCTTTTCTTTTTTCATAATTTATTATGTGGAACTAAAAAATTAAAATGCACTCAACTTAAATTAAAATTAAATTTGCGCATTTCAACTTGTTAGTCAAGCTTTTATCATAATTTACGTTCGTGAGTGTTGTACGTCATTTATTCAAAATCTTTTAGAGCTAACAAACCAACGCTTTGTAAGCTTAAGTGAAATTTAATCAATAAAAAAGTAACTTTGAATTCATTTGTTTGCATAATTTAAAAAAATTGGAAGGCCCATCTTATCGATTTCGAGTGTTTAAAGAGTACATTGAAAAACGTTTTTGAATGATGGATACAGCCAAATAATTTGAATGAAGCTGTGCTAAATTATAATCATATTCGAACTTTAAAATATGAATATTTGATTATGAATACTAATTTCATATTCAAAATTTGACATTTCGATCAATTAGAAAGAACATTAATGTTACCATATCTGAACTAATGGATAGAAAAAATTTTCCTCTACCATGAAAAGCTTTAAAAATATTAAACTTTGTTTCTATCCTTAGTGATACACTTTTGATATTTCTTTTGGCTATCTTTGTCACTTAAAACCTAAATTAATTTGTCTAAATATTTCTGTTAGATTATCCAAAAATGCACATGTAGACAATTAAACAAAATTTTATTTCTATTTTATCGAATCAAGTAAACTTCGAATATTATATCAAATGAGATTTCAAATCACAAATCTTGCGAAAGCCACGATTTTTTATTTGCTTAGAGCAATTTGAAGACAAAATCTTTTTTATTAAATCAACATTAAGAATAGAAAATTAAATTTATAAAATGAGACATTAAACCTTGTTTAAAGATTTGAATAAACTTTGATTTATTGAATTTCTATGAGAAAAAAGTATTAAAATTTTTATTTTTTAAACGTGTTTAAATTTATTTTCATTCAATTATACAGGCTGTTTCAAAAGAAATCACTTTTTTGAATAAAAAATATTTCGCAAAATAGTTTAAAGTAATATTTTTCACATCAAAATAATCGTCGCTTACCGATGAAAAACTTTCATTTTGAACATTTTATTGAAAGATTTTGCGTTTCGATGATATTTAAGGAAAATCAGAGGTCAGTTTTGACATTCATAGAGTAATGCTTTTGTTTTAAAGAACTCAATTGTTTCACTCTTAAAGTACTAATTGGTTCACATGAGACACAATATTTTAAAAATTACTCAAAACATTGCACGAGAAATTATTTCATTAGTTACACTTCATTCTTGTTATTTCATTAGTTCATTAATGTACAATTTGGTGTTAATTATAAAAGTTTAAATCTTTGCCTTTAATTCGTGTGCATTGGACTAGTTGTTAAAAAAATCATTTTATTAAAACGTAAGAATTAACAAGAACTCTGACAACTACTTAATTAATTTCTCGTACAATGTTTTGAGTTATTTTTTAAATATTGCGTCTCATGTGAAACAATTGAATGAATTTAATCCGAAAGGGCCTTTCTTACAATATATACACTGTTGGATAGACCCGTTCGGAATAAATTTATTCAATTATTGCTTTAAAAGTAAAACATTAACAATTGAGTTCTTTAAAACATTAGCATAACTCTATGGAAGTCGAAAGTGATCTCTAATTTTCCTCAAATATCATCAAAATGCAAAATCTTTCAATAAAATGTTCAATAAAAAAAGTTTTTCATTGGTAAACGACGATTATTTTTGTCAAAAATATTTAAACTATTTTGCGAAATATTGCTATTCGAAAAAAGTGATTTCTTACTTTCTGAACAGCCTGTAAAATGCTATGAACATGTAATAAAAATTTATTTTTGAGCTAATTAACTATTTTCTTTATCCTCTTAAAAAATTCATTTGAAAATTTCTTTATTAACTCTTACTAATTAGATCGAACCGCACGGTTTCGATATATGTAAATGGCCTCAATCATAATCATAAGTGCATCTATTCAAAATAGTAAATGATTTCTGTTCACTTATTAGCACAAAGTTTCTAATGCAATAAAACGTAGTGACCAAGTAGCTATTGTCAATGTCAAACAGTCTAAATAAAGGCTCAATCACAATCAAAGCTCAACATTTCATTCACTTCAGAGTTCGAATATAATTTATATGCGCGCAACTCTATTTAGTGATAGTATTGAATGCTATTTTGACCATAGGCAAGTTTATTAAAAACGTTCCGAAAATTATTTTTATGTTTCAGTTGTATTCTTTCCGAAAAGTGTACCAAATGATTATAAAGGCTTAGCGTGAATTTTGTTGAGCTTTTTTTCTTCTTTTCCAAAAATCTTTTTAGTACTCGAGTTCACGCGAAAGCTTAGATTAGTAGATTCTATTTTGAATACAATGATAAAGAAAAATGAAGCAATCGATATTTCAATTCAAGTCTTACAATTTTCAATCGCTTTATCTTGCTGGTAGATCAAAGTGAAGATGTGAAATTTTGTTTTACTTCTTTTTTGAAACGTTTGAAGCATACATTTTTCCGTTTTCGCCTGATTCTATTTTCTTTTTCAATCACACAACAGTTTTCAAATGTATTTTCGCGCGAACAAAACAAATGCGAAGCTTTAATACAAAGCTGGCAACAAAACAAGCGAAAGTGTGAAAGCTTTTCACCCGAAAATGAGATATGAAAAGCAAAGACAAATTGCGAACGAACTAAAAATTTTACTTGAATAATTTATATTTTTTTTAAGAATTAATAGAAGCTTTGATAGAACTTTATTAGAAGTGAACCGAATTTTAACTCAATTTTGAAATAAAATAATTTAAAAAGTTTTCACTTACGATGACAATGTTGTTCACGAATTTTATTTGTGACAACTTTTTGGCATCGTCAGTTCTCGTCAGGTCAGTTGTTAAAACTGAAATGAGAGTATTTTCATTTTTCGCTAAAAAATGTTAATTAAGAACAGCGAATAAATATTCTTTAGTTAAAGGAGATCATTTTATATTAGTGGACGAAAATCCGCCCTGAAAATTTTGAAATATGAGACTTATGATGGACAACTTGAAGCCATAAATGCTCGATTTTCAACGATCTAGCGAGAAAAATACAAACTATAAGATTAAAAATAGATTTGTCTTGTTTTAGATGTAAATATCGCCGCACTAAAAAGCAACTTGTTTGTCATTTTACTCTTGTGAGTTTAAGTGAATTGAGTTAGAAGATTAAAAAAAAATTATCGCAAAAATTGTGCTTGACATGTAGTATAAATCAAGATTATCTTTAATACCAGGAAATATAAATGTAAAGTGTTTTTTCCTAAAATCAAATTAACTCGAAGTATAAAGGAGTGTTAATTATAAATTACATTATAATAAATTTAATTATTTAAAAAATTATTAATACAACATAGCTAATTAATTAAATAAAGAAAAGTTTAGTAAAGTTTTAGAAGCAAATGAAATATTTACATGATTTTTTTTTATAAATAAAATTTAACAATTTTGAAATAATATTAGTGAAAACAATCTAACTGAAAATTAAAGTTAATATAATAAATATTAAATCGATTTTTGAGTTCATTAAGGAAAAAGTATGTACCAGAAAGTATGTATTTCGCGTTTTCAGCTTAATTATTCATAAAATCGACGTTTTTTAGTTATTTCGTAATACTTAATAATTAAATATTTTATCTTGCAATAATAAATAATTGATAAACAAAATGAAAATGTTATGTAATTTAAGTTAAAACTCAAAATTAATAAAATTTGTTATAAAATCTTATTCGGGAGAAAGAGCATTTTAAATCCATGCACCCAAATGAAAAAATTAAACCATCTAGTAATTGCTTATTTTTCGGAGTGCATTTAGATTTCGAGTTCATTTCTGTGAGGACAATTGTATCGAATTTTTTATTTATTTTCTCTATTTACTATTATTAAGAAAGATAATTTAGAAGATAAAATTAATTTTAAATTTGCGACTTTGGTCTATGTAAGAGTCCAAAGGTCTTTTTTGCTTATAAATTTATCGATTCGGAACCAGAGATCTTACAGAAGAAAACATGAATAAACATATTATTCAGCGATTTTGTAATATTTTAATTAAGCGCCAAATTTTGTACCAATTTTCATTTCTTATCACTAATCACAAGCAAAATTAGGCGACTCATCAGCCCCAAAATTCACTTCCTTAACGATAGCATTTTTTTTCAATACGATCTTTAAATTAAAGCGTCAAACTTTTTTAAATGAAATACTTCTCCTTATATTTATCTGATTTTATGATTTAAATTTCTTTACTAATCAAATAAAGAGGAAAAAAGCAAATAAGTGAAAAAAAATCAATTTGAGTAGCTGTAGCTGATATTTGTTGTTACTTCACTCTTAGAATCTATGATAATTATACTTTTCTTGCATCAAGATTCTTTTCTAAATGATAATTAAGCTCGTAATTAAATTGAGAGTAAAGAAAGAAGTTGAATCCGTTACGATAACTCGTTTTAGCTTCTAACTTCTGGCTGATTTAACCGTAAATGAAGATAAATTTAAATGCTTTTATCTCATTCTGTAAACGCTCGTTATGTAATGTCATTGTATTAGTCTGTCAGTGATAATTCTTCATTTACTTTGTTACAAATGCATACGCGAATGATAACATAGCTCGCATCCATCGATACCAACTTGATCGTCAAATGCTCATTCTTCGGTTCGGCCGATTGTGAAAGGTGAATTTGACATTAAAAGAGCGAGTGGACATTCGAAATTCTTAAGTAATCGAGTGCTAAATTAGTTTAAATTAAAGATGCTGTGAATACATGCTAATGGAGCAGAAAAGTGAATCAATGAATAATAATCTTCAGAATAACTGATTTGAATTTATTATTTTCACGTTTATTCATTGATTTTCAGTAAAGTAAGCGCAAATACAGTGAGAAAAGAGAAATTCGGAGTACCACGAGGTTTGAAGAGAGGAGATAACATATCAACTAACGAAGCTCACTCCCCTGCTCACGCAATCTCTAAAAGTGTAGGCATTTGATTTTTCTTTTTTAAACTGCAGAGTTACAAGGAGATCTAATTTTCTATGACGAGAATAAGAAAGTGCTACGAAGTATTCAAGCGCACTTAATGAGATTACTACAAAGTATATAAAAACTAAATGAATTTTATACATTTCCCTAGTTGTTTCATTGTTAAAATTTCCGGATAATCTTGTAAAAAAAAAAAACGAAAGGCGAGAGAAATTATAAAATTTATATTGAAGTCTTTAAATGACAAGTGAATTTTATAAGTTTATTTGATTTTTCTGCCTTTCAAGTCATACGAGTACGCAGCTATTTAACTTTATTCACATTTTTATTAATTCCCTATAAAAATGGACAATTTTAAAATTTTGAATTTTTTTTCCTCATTCTTATCTTCTCACAAGAGACTTAAAGTTTAAAAAAATTTAAAGAAAACAAAAGCTCTTGTATTAAATTCAATTATTGATTTTCTCGAAGTTTGCTCTTTGTTTTCCTATTTTACTTTTCGTTCTCGCATAGTGTTATAACCTTTAAATCATTAAAAATTTAAATCAAAAGCAAATATTTGACGTGAAACTGCTTGAATGCTAAAGCAAATAATCGGCTCCGCGAAATAAAACTTCGTTGGACACTAATGAAGATAAAAATGCTAATGAATATTCGTTACGTTGCTTTGAGTTAGAGTATTTGCTGAATGTAAAAGACTACTCGTCAAATTTTTTAAGTTCAAGCATTTTTGTCATTATTAGGGCAATGGATTTTGATGCTGCACCAAAATTTTTATTTGTTTAAAATATCTAAAAAATTAATTAGATAAATTGTTAGATAAAGACCTAAAATTTAACTTAATTTAAGAATAAAATTTATTTTTAAATTTTGAAAAATCACTTTCAACATGTTTCGCTCACTGATCTGACCATAGTTAGGAAAGAAAACAACGAAAAAATTAAAATAATGGCCACATTCCATTCACTCGTGAAAAGCAAAAATTCATTAATCATGTGGCTTTTTATCATTATCTCGATTAAGATTGTTAGCGTTTGTTTTATGCATGTGGACGAATTCAAGTATCTTTCTTCCATTTGATCTTTTACATGATTTTAAAATTTTTGTTTCTTACAATTTTATTTTATATCCTTAAAACTTGCGTTGCCATTGCCGAAGAAGCTTGTTGAGCTTTTTTACATATCATTTGTGCTCAGATAACTTTGAAATGACTTTTTCACAATCATATGGAATCGAATTCACTCCACTTTTAATATCATTTTAAATATAATCTTTGTTTCGTTATAATTTACTAGGAAGCGACCATCCTGATAGATTTTTTAAATAAATTTTTACATAGATCTTTCCACTTAAATTTTTTTACGCAGGATGTCTCTATATTTGTGATTTTCTTCATTATTTTCAGAATTCGAATGGCTCTTTAATCTTTCATTTATTATCGATGCTTTATCTCCATTTCTTTTTAAGTCGTGGAAGGTTTTAGTAATTTCGTCTTTGTGAATTAATATTTAATAGTTGTAATGCTCGAAAATTTTTGAATCTGTGACCGGTGATTTGTGCAGCGAAAGATGATTTGATGTAGCTAAAAATAATGACCAAATCGTTAATTAAAATTCAAACGCCATATTCGGCTTTTAAACTTCTATTTTGAAAATTTGAAAATTTTAATTTAAAAATGAAAAGCGCAGATTCCCAATTTAATTATTGATTTAATCACTAGCGAATCCGAAAGCTTTTCTATTTAATAATTGTGCAATGCATGTCTAAAGCTAAAGGTTTTAGCAGTTTCTGTCTAGTGAATTATTAAGTTGGTAGAATTTAATTCAGGTTGTTAAAAATTCATGACTAAAGCGCGCTTTAGATCTTCATTGCAGCTTTATTTTAAAATTCTTTTCCAAAAAAATGCGAGAAGACAAAATCGTGTTTTTAAGACAAAATTTGAAGATCATTTCGAATCAAGAGTCTCTCTACTGTTTCCACTATCAAAATGCTTTTGAGAAAACCTTTTTTATGCACATTTGGTATTTCATAGTCAAATTAGTGCACACACTGAAAGCTTTTGCGATTCTTGCGACATCAAAATGTTAAATGAATTACGTCAAATAAATGTTAAGCTAAAATCAGTGAAGTTTGTCAAAGAGGTGAAATTATTTTCAAATGAAAATGTAAAATCGATTTACGAGTTAAATGCTAACAAATTTTAATAAATTTTGATGAAGTCAAAATCATTAAATATTTTAAAATCATTTCATCTAAACCACATAAATCAAAGTAGAGAACGGATTTTCTCATTTATTTTTAAATTTCCGTTTGCTTTCGTGATATCAAAAAGCCATATTACGAATATAATGAATTAATATTAAATAGAATAAGTTTGAAATAAAATGTTTTTTGGCGGCAAAAAGCTTTTGATATCTAAAATTGAACAAAATCAATTCAAATTTTTACATAAACGCATTAAAATCTCGAAAAATGCGTGAAAATAAACTCAGCATTTGGAGTGAGACTGATCATTAATTTCATATAATTTATACATTGTAAAAAGGGCTCAGAAGACTTGTTTATAAAAAGTAAAATACGATTTCGGAAAGAATGTTTTTCCAGGAACGATCATTTAATATCTTTTCACTCTGAAACGCATCAATTTTGAGCAGGGTTCGCGACAAAATTAAAAGCATTCAAAAGTAAAATCAAGCACAGTTATCAATTTCGTTTAAATAAACCCACACCTATGATATGTACAGTTTCGGAAAGAATGTTTGTCCCGAATCGATCGTTTAATATTTTATCACTCTGAAACGCACCAGTTTTGAGCAGGGTTCGCGACAAAATTAAAAGCATTKAAAAGTAAAATCAAGCACAGTTATCAATTTTGTTTAAACAAACAGCTTTCAGTATATTCGAATGAAGGTGAATAGCAAAATGTGTGTTGAAGTGAGTGAAGAAGAGTTTTTTTCAATTTTTCATGCGACGATTTAATTACAAGTTAATTAATTTACTTTTGTGTTAGTTAGAACAAAAAGAAGTTAGAAAGAATTCTTAAATAAATAATTTTTAAAAATGTCGGAAGCAAAAATAAAGAATTCAACATTATTCTAACTTTGATTCTTTGGAAATGTAGTGAGTAACCTTATAGCAACAGATTCATCGTTGTTTCAGAAAATGTATTGCCGCTATGCATTCTGTTTGCTCGCCGTTCGAACGTAGATCAGCAAATTGAAAGCAAGTTTTTCTTGCTTTCTTATCATATTTAAAAGCGATTGCAAGCAGTTGAATTTCAATTTCAAAGTGAAATGTTCATTTTGTTTATGAAAAATTCATTTCATTTTCGAAACCCACTTTACAAATGTGGAATTGAAGTGTGCAAATAATGCGATTTCAGTGTGACTTGTTCTGTTTTGTAAAAAAATATTTCACGAGTTGTTTGTTAAACGACATTTCTTAGCAAACATTAGCCCTTTTCACTCAATCCCATCAATGGTGAGTTAAGAAATTATTTGCTTTTTTAAACACTTTTCGCTTTTAATGTTGTTTATTTATAAAATTTAATTTTAAATCGAGAAACGCACGCTTAGCTGGCGTCTCTCCATCAATTATCACTGAGACAAACATTTTTTCCGAAACTGTATGTTCTCCTAACGCGTACTGTAAAAGTTAGACGACTTAAGTGAAATCAAATAAAAATAGGCTACTTAAAGCGCAAAGCAAAGTGAACTTCTTGTTTGTTTATCTTGCCTGCTTTCGTCCGAATCTCGCTACTCAAGTTTTTATGTAGCACATTAACAGAATTCTAAAAAAGTAGAAAAAAACTTTGCGCTTTTCAAAAGGAATTAACTTTTAATAGCGTTTTTTAACAGAAAAGCAAATTCTTTTAGTAAGCTAGACATTGCTCTTCAATCTGCGAAGAAAACTTCTTTTGTTGCTTTAATCATTACCAATTCAGCTCGATAATTCGAAAAATTTAACCCAAAAAACAAATGATTACAGTGAAAGAATTAAATGCATAAAAATTATCGATTTATGATCACAATTTCATTGATTTTTTGATTGATTGAATATTTTTAATATTTTAATTTTATACTGTGAAAGGTGTGAACTTTTACTACGCAATTTTCATTCGTGTAAATGCAAACGCTCCGTATCTTATTTTTATGCTTCTTCACTGCGTTAGTATCGAGAGCGAGCCTAAGAGAAACGATCGATTTAACTTGAAAATCGAAAATTTGAAGTCTGAAATTTAAGTTTCTTGTACTGCTAAATACGAAGCAATCCGAATTTGAAAGGTAGACGAAGTAAAATGAAAAGAGGAAGAAATTGTTTTTCATATTTGCGAGTTAACGAGAAAAAAAATATCAAACGAACTTTGAAGCTACTAAAATGCGATTCGAAATTAGATTGCGAAGCGTTCGCAAGAGTGAAATAAAGAAATTCAGTTTTTCTTTGCTTAAACTCGCTTTGATAATCTCGCTTTTATCGTTGGTTTTTCTCGCGACGAATTTGAAAAGCGATCTTTTAAGTTTTCTTCAAGAAACTGTGCAGCTTAATGTGATTAGATGAAAGTTGCTTGAAATTCAAAATGAAACAACTAAAAAAAGCATCGAATTGAATTAGTGTATGAAAAGAAAATCGCTGAGCAAACATTACCAGAGAGTAACTAACATATAAAATGATAAACTTTGTTACAATTGACAGCAAAAAGACCGCCGGTCGACGAAACAGCGAATTTCTTGCAAACATTGTTAGCCAATCACGGACCCAATTATTTAGAAAAACTGTTCGGAAAAAAAGCCCGCGATGCGCTTTTACCTCTCGGAGGAGTGCAGAAAGTGGCCGTAGCGTTATCAGGTATTTGGTTCTCTTTGTTCTATTCGAATTGCGGTAAAGCGTCGATTTTACTTTGCAGAGAGTGAAACATTGGAAGACTTCGGCAAAGCCTTAAATTTGATGAGATCAGACTTGGAACATCTTAGAAGTGTTTTCCTGGCGGTCGAAAGCGGTGACTTGGGATTACTCAAGTCTCTAGGAATTAGAGACACCGAATTGGCCGATTTAAAGTTCTTTCTCGATAAATTGGTCGACACGGGGTTTATGGACTAATCTATATTCTCTATCCACGTTCACTCACCAAAAAGTGTTTTTTGCCTCTCGTTTCTCGTTACGACTTCAGTTTCTTTCTAAACAATTTTTTAAACTTCGTTTCACGTTTCATTACGCTTCCAAAAATTGTTTCACAATTACGTTTTTTTCATTCTGCGTTTCAATGGTTTCTACTTTCGCTCAAAGCTTCGAATATAATGTAGTAACCAAATCCAACTGTTTGCTGAAATCTTCTGTTTTTAATGATTCTTTTTTCTTTGAAAAACTTGGAAAGAAACTGAAGCCTAACATTGGTTCAAACACAAAATGCAATGCACAAGCTTTAAGAAACAACCTTTCAGAGCCCAAACTGTTTAAAAACCACCGCGTATAAGATGCGCGCAATACACGTTGAAGGTAATGTTTTATCCTATGGCGTATTTCTTTCAACATACACAATGTTGTCGACTTAAATGTGTCCTTAGTTTGCGTAGTTCAGATGTATTTAACGGAGTGCATATATCATAAAAGTGTACGACACGTCCTTTGGTTATATCGAAATCAAATGACAATGATTCGCGTTCAAAAACAATCAAATTTAACTGTTCGTTTCCCAATCAGTTTAAAGATAACCGCGTTACCATTACGCGATTACATATCATGTTTGTTTGTTTGTAAATTACTATTCTGCAATCATATATTATAATACTATTCTTAAAATTACAAATAAAGTGTTTTACTAAAATCTTGCGAACCGATTTTCACGCGCTTAATTCCACTACCTTCTATACCTTCTACCTAACAACGAACTTCTTTTGCGCCCGTTCCCGATTTCAATGAAACTTGGTATGCAGATAGAACTTCATTAGTGTATTAAGAATTACTCCCCATCATAGTAGCGAATTTTGCGCGTGAAGCAAGTTATTTGCGCGTGAAGCAAGTTATTTGCGTGCAAACTTTCAGTCTATGGCGAAATTTTTTGTTTTTTCGATTGCGGGTCTAAATCTCAACMGATTCTCACCCAGTTTGTTTTAAATGAAAGTACTATTCAAATTCTATCCTATGAAAGATGTCTCATAATTCTGTATCAAAGCACCGAAAAATTGCTTTTAAGATGTTTTAACATTAGTAATTATAGAGATAAAAATAATTATATATAGCACATAATTAGTTAAAACATTTAAAACAAACTGGGTGAGAATCGGTTGAGATTTAGGTCCGCAATCGAAAAAAAAACAAAAAAAATTCGCCATAGACTTAATGTTAAAGTTTGCACGCGAATAACTTGCTTCACGCGCAAAATTCGCACCTATGAT
>NCKU01002395.1:0-19362 GCA_003675995.1 Dinothrombium tinctorium
AAGTTAAATATAATTAGCTGCTAATGAAGTTGTGCTCGAAAAACAACAATACATTGCTTCTTATAACTACACAAATAATAGTGAGATTTAACACTACAGGGTAGTCAATTTCGCAAAAAAAAACATTTCAGAGTAAAAGTTAAGTTTGTTGCTTAATCTTAATTTGACTCGCTGATAAAAAAGCAAGTTCTGTGTCGATGTTTTAGATCTAAAAGTTTTGTCATTCTGTAGTTCTTTTTACGGCCGCTTCCTTTTTAAGACTTTATTCTTCATTTTGTTGAGTTTTGAGCCATTTGTAACAGTCGCAATTGAAAAAACTACATTAGGTGAAATGCTAGTAGTAGATTCATTGCTTACACGATTCAATGATTTCCATTTTTATAGCTTCTGAACACCGCGGCACTTATAAATACGTAGTACTTTATTACAATTCGAGACCACACTCTTTGTTAAATTCAAAATAAAATTTTTACTACTTCTAATGTTTCGCGAAATACAATAAATGCAGCTTTTTATTAGTACCTTTGTTCGTTAAAAATAAATGAAAACGATGCGAAAGCGTAGCTAAATTATTAATTCCAATGTGCACAGAGTGAACATCGAAAATCTCGTGAATAATTTTGATTTGATCACTTGCGTGGTGAATTGTTAATCATCTTTATACAATCTACTATCATTTGTAATCACAATTTGCATCGTAAATCTAATTTATGCGCAACAAAATGAATTGTTAAGATTGCTTTTACTAATATTACATTTGATGAAACATGTATAGAAAATGTTTTGAATGAGCGTGAATTTTGTGCATAATTTATAAATTATTTTATTAAACTTACATTTTGAGATATTCACTGGCGATTGGTTAGAATATTTAAAATTCATCGCAAATGTCACCATTTTGATTTTTAGAATTTGTAACGCAAAAGCAAATTTAATTAATGTCGAGTGTTGTTTTGTAATTATTTTTGTTTTAAGTGAAAAAAGAAAAATTGCTAACTAGAATACTTATTTTATTTTGCGAGTTCAAATACAGCTGCGCGTTTTGAATTCAAACGAAATTGCATATGTTTTAAGTCTAATTTCAATTTTTGTCGTTCTTTAGCTTAGTTTGCTGTTGACGATTATGACAGAAAATCAATAAAATTATTCATTTTTAAAAGTAGAAAAAGTAAAAGAGCGCCATAAGTAAAATCACAAAAATTTTGGCTCATCTGAATATAGCTTCAAACTTCATTAAATTTAACTCACAATTTCTACGAGTATCCATGCAATTTCAGAGCGTTTTTAATTTAAATTCAATTTGAATATTTCTCAAATTTTTATTTGTGTTTTCAATCGATTTAAATTTCATTTTAATAAAGTTATCATTCGTTTTCCGACTCGAAATTTCCACCTTTTCAATCTCGCTGAATTCCGACGCTTTATTCAAACGTGAATTTTGCCGCGTCGAAATTGATTTGCATTCTTGCTGTTCAACATATTTTTTGCAATACTTTTCTTATTAACATTTTTAGAAAAACAGACTTAAAAAGTTTCCATGTATTTGAAATATTCGATTTACAAGGCGAGTTATAGATGAATTTTGCTATAGGCTTTGTTTTCATAAAACTCACCAAAATGTTTGCAAAAGCGACTTATCAGACTTTTATTTTAATGAAAATTTATCATGCTTTCATTTTCTCAGCAAAGTTTTATTTTGAAAGTTTTAAAATTCAATTAATTTCGTTACTCGCTGAGGAATAGGCGAGAGATGATAGATAACATTGGCATACGTTTGTTTCGATCTAATGAGCTGCTAATTAGCGAATGCGCGTTCAGAATTCACATTGAACAAAAACAAAAGCTGGTGATAAATTTAGAGAGCAGCGCCTTCAAAAGAGCACGTAAACGCGAAAGCAGGTAAAAGTATTAATGATGTTGTATTTTCAATATACGTCGAAATAAACGCGAGAAGCGCATTATATAAGTGTAAACAGCAGTTGCTCTTTGCAGCATATTGCTTATGACAGCAGTATAATAAAAATTAATGAAATTAAATCCTGATTCCAGGCTGAAAATAACAGGAAGCAGTCGCAGCACGTAAAAACAGAATGAATACTGTTTTCACTAGCGTTGAATTAATAAAATGATCGATTATTCTAAAAATGGTAGGATCAGTGTATTCATTGTGAAAAATCATTAGAGCGAAAACTATGGAAAAATGAAATTCATTTACCAAATTAGCTTTTTGACAATCAAATACGGTTATTAAAAGCCATTTAATCACTCAAATGTTTTTCTTTTAGGATTTTTATGTAGTGCTTCTCTCGCCCTGTGAACTTGACACAACCATGAAAATGATACTTCAGGTGCCAATGTGGGCACAGCGTGTCATTTACATTCAAGGCTCAGCACTTAAAGACACTGATTTAATGAGAGCAAAGTAAGTCTGAAAACTCTTTTCGAAAACGCAATTTATCTCGATTTTCAGAATGAACGCTGCCGAAGCTTGTTTCATTTTAGCAACGAGAAATTCAGCAAATCGAAGTGCAGCCGTAAGTAAACCTTTTACCGCTAATTACTTAGTGTCGTTTTTCTAAATGATTTGTGCTAACGAAAGGATGAACACACGATTCTTCGTTCCTGGGCTATTCGCGACTTTGCGCCGAACGTTCCTCAATATGTGCAAATATTTAGACCAGAGAACAAAATTCACGTTGCTTTCGCAGGTAGAAAGAAAAGAAACATGAGCTGTATATAAAAATCAATATTACTCGCTAGAACATGTCGTGTGCGAAGATGAATTTAAGTACGCCTTATTGGCGAACAATTGTTTGTGTCCAGGGACTTCAACTTTGGTCACGCTTCTGTTACACACATCGCGTGGACAGTGAGTTTCTAATGTGATGTGTTTATTCACTATTTTTGCAATTAGAGAAGGGCAAATATCTTCTGAAGAATGGCAACGGCTGTATGGCAAATGTTCAGGCAACGAGATTTATCACATAAGACTCGGCGACAGTAGATTCTTCGGAGAGTATCAGGGCAAAAGTTTCACTTATGCTTCGTTTCACTCTCATAGAAAGTAAGTTCAAATTTCGGAGATCGAAATAAGCGAGTGATTATTTCACAGATATGGAGTTGCTCTCATTGGAGTTCAAACAGATATGAAAGGCACTTGGCCTATAATGTTAAATCCGGGTCCAAGTTACATTCTAAAATCCTCAGACATTTGCTTCTATATGAATATAACAAAAGAGGAGAACAGTGCTTTTCTTCCAGCATCGAATACGAGTAGCAATGATTTGCAAAAAGAAGCGAGCAGCAAAAACAAAACTTCTGAAGCAAACAAAGACAGTGAGCATTTGCAGATTGCCGACGTGGACATCATTCGCAAGCTTAGCACCGTGTCAAGTATATCAGCAGGTGATTACAACATTTCAGGTACGCCTGGCGAGCGAGGAGCTCTAATGGACATGATTGCGGGCACTTCTGAATTACGTGGGAGCTCATCTGAGCTTGATACATTAGGAAAACGACTGAAACGTGATGCATCACCAGCACGAATAGCGAAAGCTATGTCAGAACTCGCCGCTAAGACTAAGAAAGCTATTTCGCGTAAATCTGGCCTGCATTTAGAAGTTCCTCGAATCGAGTACGGATATTCATCGCGAGATTCCTCGCCAGTTGATGTGGTTGCGGCACGTGGAAGAAGACCAAGCATCGCGGCTGTTCCCGCAATGTTTGTCGATGATTCTCAAGAAGATGAAGAGGAGAACGAAGAGCGTAGGAAAAAGGAAGGAAATACTTCGGTAGAAATTCTGTTGGTCACACCTCCCGAGTGTTCAGAGTTAGTCAAAAAGTAATCAAAGTAATTAAATTAGTAATAATGATCTTCCTTTCGCAAATCCACAGCATCGCAAAAGGCTTTCCTCCAGTCTCTCCCTACGTGGGAGTGAGTCCAACGCTTTGCTATTTAATGAAAGAGAAAAGACCTCCGTGTTGCGTGTTGCTTTCGTCTTCTTGCGAACATTGTCCGTTCAATAATGCAAAAGAGTACAAATGGAGTAATCGATGCATTATACTTGCGGCCGATTTCGCTTCAAACGCAATTTACAATTTCATTGTTCCTCTTCGAGCCTACTTCCATTCACCTCAAGCTTTGCAACCTATCATTTTACTTCTCGAACGGAGGCCAAACTCAGCATTCATTGACGCGATCTCGTGGTTTCCAATGGTTTACTGGATGATGGGATGTATCGACGATCTCGACGACCTTATTAAAGCAGGGATAAACATTGCTGATTCGGTAGTTGTGGTGAACAAAGAATCGACAAATTCTGCCGAAGAAGATTATTTAGCCGATTGCAACACAATCGTCGCTGTGCAGTCGATGTTTAAAATGTTTCCCAGCGTCAGGATAATTACCGAATTGAGTCAATCGTCAAATATGAGATTCATGCAGTTCAGAGCACACGACGCGTATGCCTTGTCTTTGTCTAAAACAGAAAAGGTTTTGAATTAAATGAATTTACTTTAAACTTATTAAGAATAACAATTTCGTTTAGCACGAAAGGGAACGTGGCTCTCACATTTCATACATGTTTCGACTTCCATTTGCTGCCGGGTCCGTGTTTAGTGCTTCGATGTTGGACACATTGCTATACCAAGCTTTTGTGAAAGACTACATGATAACAATCATTCGTTTGTTGCTCGGCATTGATCAAGCACCTGGTTCCGGCTTTCTTTCATCGATGAAAATCGGAAAAGATGATCTATGGATTCGCACATATGGAAGATTGTATCAAAAACTTTGCTCAACAAGTTGTGAAATTCCGATTGGTATTTACAGAACGCAAGGATCGAATACGCCTGATGTAAATACGGTAATGCTTTTAAATGTTATACAATTGTAGATTTTCTCTAATCGTATTATCTTTTTCAGATTAACTTGGATTTCGTATTTCCTGCTTTGAACGAACGAATGAGATATCAACAGTTAAGCGCAGAGATCGAAAGGCAAGAAATAGGCAACTTGGTTAAAAACAGAATGCAAGACTTAGGCTTCCCAATAGAAGATTACGGTTAGCGATCAAATGGCAATCAAGCGAATAAGTCGCATTTTCATGTTTTACAGATGATGTATCAGAAAAAAGAAGCACTTTATCTTATGTGATCATTAATCCGTGTTGTGATTTGAAGTTGGAGGAGGGCGATGTGATATATTTAATACGGCCGTCACCGATAAAGTCGAAGAAGACGTTTCTCACTCGCGGAAACTCAATTCGAGGTTCAAAAGCGTCGGTTCGTCGCAGAGATCAAAGAGGATCTTTGTCTAGTCAAGACCTATCAAATCAGACATTAACGCAACCGAAAGTGATAACCACGAACGCGGAAGAAGACAATGAGCCTCTCAAAACAATAAGTGGTGCAGTTGAATCGAAGTCGGCATTAGGAGCGAATCCTAATTTTTTTGACAATAAATGTTTTCTGTATGCAGACAGCGATCAGGAAGTTAATGATCAAAATTTGATCTCATCAAATATTTTGGAAAGTGATAATAAACCGCAAAGTATTGATGTTCAAAGTTTAATGGCAAACGGCGAACTAATCAGAGGAAAAGAAGCTCATGACTTTAGTGTTGTTAGTACAACATGTAATTAAAAATCAGTATCATTTATCGTTTCTCTCGACGAACGCAAATCATTTTAATTTTCAATGCTCTCATTTCTGTTAAATAAAGCTAGTTTTGAAATCATTTTTACATTCGTCTCTCAGCTTTATTAATTTGATTAAAATTTCATGCGAACTCATTCTTACTTAACGATGTTGTTTTTTTGAAATCTAAATTCATTTCAAAGAATAACATTTAATTAAACTTGATTTTCTCATTAAAATTTCTCCGGCCCCATTGATCCTATTTAGGTGATGATAATCTAACTTCCTACTTGCTGCAAAAAATGTTATAAGGTACAGATTTTGCTTATTGTTTACAACATGAGAGTCTAACATTAGACTCTATAGTGGGAGATTGCGAGAGTTGCATGCTCACTCGGCTTAACCAATATGTCGGATAATTTTGAGTATAATCTGGTTTCGGACAAACTTGGAATAACCGACGTGTCGGATTAAAATAAGCGAAAAACTTTTTTGGAGATAATGAAGAAATAGGTCTTTATGATTTTCTAACTTTATAATTAAATGTAACTAAATTCAATTTTTTAGTGATCGAATTTTATTTTTTCATCAAAATCTTGATTATCAACAGTAATGAAACTTATACACAATTTCATTCCAATCAATCTGTTATTTTATCAGCAAAAACACATTAATAGTAGGCATGATATTGATGACAAAAAGATAAAATTGAGCGCCATAAATATAAGCTGTTGGGAAATTGATTATTCAAAATATTATCGAAATTTTGCGAGCTTATATTTTTTGAAGCGATATTTTTAGACATTGAGATATTCACTGGCTTTATGTCTACATACAGTTTAGGAAAAAACGTTTGTCACCGATCGATCATTTAATATTTTATCACTTAGAAAAGCATCAATTTTGATCAAGTTTCGCGACATAATTCAAAGCATTTAATGTTAATTTCAGAGAAGTTTTCAATTTTGTTTAAATAAACAAAGTTTCAGTGTATTCGAATTAAAGTGAAAAGCAATTGAATGAATTTATTCCGAAAGGGCCTATCTAACAATGCATATATTAATAGATAGGCCCTTTCGGAATAAATTCATTCAATTGTTTTATTTAGTGAACAATTTTTATTGTTTTTCATGTGACGATTTCATTACAAACGACTTAGGCTATTAAGTTATTATAAAAATATTGTGATATTAAGTTAGAGCATAAAAATGTTACAGAGAGTATTTGATAATAAAATTTTTTTTAAAAATTGTCAAAAGCAAAAGATAACAAGGAAACTGCTTTTTGTGGCCGTTCTTAATTCCAATGAAACTTGGTATGAGATAGAACTTCATAAGTGTATTAAGAATTACACCCATTAAAGGTGCACATGAAGCAAATTATCTGCTTGTAAACTTTAACATTAAGTCTATGGCGAAAAATTTTGTGTTTTCGATTGAGGACCGAAATCTCACCCAATTTTCACTCTTTTTGCTTTGAATATTGTAACCTGTTATGTGCTAAATATTTTCATATTTATCTCAATTATTATTAATGTTAACCCATCTTAAAAGCAATTTTTCAGTGCTTTAATACACAATTATGAGACATCATTCATAAGGTAGCACGTGAATAGTATTTTCATCTAAAACAAACCGGATGAAAATCGGTTGAGATTTGGGCCCGTAACCGAAAAAGCAAAATTTTAGCCATAGACTTAATGTTAGAATTTGCATGCGAATAATTTGTTTCACGTGCAAAATTCGCACCTATTATGGGGTAATTCTATTTCATACCAAGTTTCTTTGGAATCGGGAACGGGCACAAAAAGCAGTTTCTTTGTAAATGAAAATGACAACTTCAACATTATTCTAGTATTGAGTTGTGTATTGTGACAATTTGTGAGCATAAAAACCGATTTCTCAACTCATTGGATCCAATATTGACTCGTAAAATTCACTCATGCTATGCATATTGGTTGCTAACTGTTCTTATGGTCATAAGTTGAAGAATCGAGAGCACATTTCAAAGCGATTGCAAACAGATGAATGTGAATACAAAGTGAAATGCCCATTTTGTCAGTAAACAATCACAATTTATTAATTTTTTATACATTGTTTCGTTTCATTACTTTTTGAAAATTCTTTATAAATGTGAAATTAACGTTTTTCTACTAGAGTGTGAGTTAAATAATAAATATAAAATCCATTAAGTCTAATGTAGCTGTTTGTTTCATATTTTTTTCATGGATTTATGATCTAGTTTAACAATTTTAGTCATAAAGATTTGAAATTTGCTCCTCTTCTTTTGACAAGCCTTTTAAAAATAAGATCGAAAAGCCTGAACGTTTGTGCTAGGACTATGAAAAGTTGTTTAAATGGAAAGCAAGTAAATAGATATAAAAGTGACAACTAAGAGACAAAAAAATCAAAATTTAGCGGCGAATTTATTTTTTGCTGCGAAACTTTTTGCACAAAGTATTAAAATGATATTGAATATTGAAAAAAATCGACTAAACAAAATTCGTTTTTGTAAAGTTCCGCTTTTAAGGGTCAAACAAAAACATTTGACAATTGAAATGAATTAAGAGAATAAATGAAATATGCTTGTGAATTAGACTTCACTTTTCTTCGATAAAAGCACTTAAATAGCGATCAAAAGAGGGCGAGAAGCGAAACTTTCTCGCAAAACTTGATTCAATAATTTTGAGGGAAATGAAAGCAAAAGTAAGCTGCCTCATAAAAAATGTACATTGTTCTCTGAGAAATGACTAAAAAATTGGCATTACATTGCCGAGACTCATTTAAATTATGCTCCGAAAGATAATTTGCGAAAAGCGAACGCCAAGTTCTTTATGCTCGTTAAGCTAATGGTCAGACGAAATTGAGTTTTAGCTAAGCGAACTCAATATTCTAATCGAGTAAGCGCATCATACAATTTTAAGCTCGAATAACTTATCAAAGATTTTTATTTCCCCATTGATTTCGATGAGAATGCAAAATATATGCAGCTAGTTGAGATGCGTTCGACACAGAATTGCAACACGACTTCGGTTATTATGTATGAGCGTATAGGAAACGCTTCCTATGAGCCAACACGTAATGCGAGAATGTATTTATCTTTTATTGAGGCATAATCGCAAAAAGTGGCTTCTCACCGCAATATGCGAGCGAATGGCAGCACAAAAAGCGAATGAGTGTCATTACTCGCTGTAATACAAACTTCGCGAATGCTCCTTTTCGGTTGTGCATTTCAAAAGAAAAGTAAGATTTGTAATCAAACATCAGAATCGCTTCTTTTAGGTACCATTCTTCTATCTCATTTTGTCTGTATACGAGGTAATGGAAAAGAACATCTTTCGCTAGCTTCACAAATTCAAATCAAGCAACACGTCACACCCGGACCTATACGAACGCTTTCATTTAAGCTTGAAACTGACGATGCTCGTTTCGACTTTATCTAATTGAGAAAAAGTATTTAATTCAATGTTAAGCGAAATAGAAGCGAGGCTGAAAACACAGTGATAAAAAAATTTAATGTACTAGTGAGATAAAATGAAAATTCTATGAAAATTTTTTTCCGGTAATCTGCGAAAAGAATGGTCGATGTTTAATGATGTTTCTTTATTTAAGCGAACCACTTTGAGTTCGCTCTCTGACCCTAATTCGCGCTGGAATAATAAAGCAGACTAAACGCGTTTTGTGGGTTGAGAGAGGAAAGATGAAAAGAGAAAGAGAGAGAAAGAGCATTGACTTGACACAAATATAGCGCAAAACTTTTTTTCATGAATTGATTGCAAGTGTTACTTTTTGTAATCTGTCCGACGTCTTCAAATCGTTTGTTGCCGTGTTCGATGCGTAACGAGAAAAGGCAGCGGAAAGTGAGAGCCACTTGTCGCGTTTCGTTTCACTTTTTTAATTGATTTCTTTTTCGCGAGTATTAATTGCAATGCAATCGAATAGAGACAAAAGCGGCAGTGTTTACTCTTTGCTCGGTTACGCTGTCAATTGCGATTTGTTTAGACGCAGAAAAAGTAAGCGACCGCAACGCGAGCAAAACGATAAACGACAGTCGAATAATAAATGTGACAAAGCTCGCGATACGATCGATAGTAAAGTGAAATTTGAAGATGAAAACTTTAAAAAGCGTTTTAAATTTAGCTTATTTGTAAAATTTATTTCGATCGCTGTTATCGCGATTAGTGTTTGCTTTCTCGCTGTTCCGTGGGAAGAGTGGCTGTTCAGCAACGAAGAACTCCATGCGATACTCGACGAAAGCGGCGATTCTGAAGAGTATTTTGATTTTCTAGCTACCAATGATGAACACATCGAAGACGTGAGGTAAATTGTGAGCTGTGTGATGTTCGCTTATCTCGAAGCAAATTAACACTTCAAAAACTCGCTTTTAGAAATTTTAATCTTGAGTTTGAGCTTCTTTTTAAATCCGAGTGTTATATGCATGAGTTCTTCTAATATTTATGGCTAAACGCTCGATTGTTTTGCTTCTTTTTCACTTTCGCTCGCACAATGCTGCAGACGAGAAATAAAAGTGCAATCAGTTGGCAAAAATATGAGGCAAGAAAAAGATTGAGTTTGATTTATTGTTCACTTACTGAAATCGAGTCGCATTGCTGCGTAACAATCACAGTAATTGCACACAACTATGTATTATATTGCACCTATGAAAACTTTCTCTCTCATTCAAAAGCCATATTAATAGCTTGAAAATGTTGCTATATCGCTTCCTACCTTCCTTTATCTCAATTTCAAAGCCAAAACGCTCAGCTTTTATTCGAAACAATGAGAATGGACGCAAAATGTGGAGAACAAAATTGTTTCTCAAAAATGAAACTCGCGAAAAATGAAAAATTGAAAACAAGGTTGGGTTTGCATCTCAAAGCAGTTAAAAATCGCCTTGCGGAATGAAATTCCGGCGCATAAAATCTGCGTAACTAATTTCTAAGCGACGATTTCAATATGATGAGTTCAAGAGCGAAGCTAATTGAAAATTTCAAAGCGCTGCAAGAGTTAAAAATTTGCTTTAAAAACTGATTTGCTTCATCATTCTGTGACTTCTTATTAAAAAGTAATTTTTGTTACGTTTGATGTTAACGTTTTCGTCTCTATTCAAAATTCTCAAATTTATGAAACCAGCCGAATCAAAAAGAAAACTGTGGCAACTTTTTATAAGAAAAAATAAAATAATTTTAAAGAGCTTAAGTGCAGGTTTCTTAGAAAAAATTGGTGCACATATGAGATGAAAACCACGATCGAATGACCAAAAAACTTTGCCACATAGCTCGAAGGTGAATTGTAAGCAAGCTGAGTTAATTTTTAATCTTTAATCTCAAAATAACGGTGCATACATGTATAACATGATGAGTAAAAAACAAAAAGACGCGCGACAGCGAACGCTTTTAACATTGAAAAACGCAGACAAGAAATCTAATTTCAAGAAACGATGTTTTACGCAGAAATCTGCGAACCCGAAAAATACTTTCAAATGGGAGAAACATAAAAACGCGTCGAAAAATTGTCTCGCTTCAACTGTCAGAAGAGTTGCTTTAAACAATTTCATGCCGTTTTTCTCTCTCAATTTTTGACATTTTAAATCAATGAAAGTTAAAGAAAGTTTTCAACTTTGTTCAGAATTAATAATTTCTAACATGATTTTGACCGCTGAAATTATAAAATTTTTACTCGGTTTTGTTTATCATTCACTTAATTAGCTTGCTTACTCTATTTCAAATAATGCGATTATATTTCAATTTCACATTCAATTTTTCTTACTACTAACAAGTCTTTTTTCAAATTATTCATTCGAATATTTCAATTCGACTTTGATTTAATTCAATTTAAATTTATTTGCATATGCTTTAAAGAGCACAAATTTTGAATACAATACCAAATTTGATCGCTTTAAGTCAATGGTCATGATAAGGCGAGCTTTTATTAAAAATTTAGTAGATTTTAGCTTGGCAAATAGTAAGCAAAAATTAAAAAATAATTTTTCCATTCTCATAAAAAAAGAATTTAAATAAGATGAATTATAATAAAACGCAACCAACAGCTTAGAAAGAAAAACACTTTTTGCTGTTCGTTTTATAAATTCAATTCATTTTAAAAAATAAAAATATTTAATTTCACTGCAAAGTTTTTTGACATTTTCGAAACTTTTTGTTGAACTCTTAGAGAAAACTGCTCTGACAAAAGATTGTAAGATTTTTTTGAACATGCATGAAAAGAAGAAAAATGTTTCAGTTAAAAATTGTTCATAGGCTGTGATCTTGGTTCTGAAAAACGTTTCAACCAAAATTCACATATGAACTTTTCGTAAACAAATATTAAAAAACAATTTTGGTTTAAATTTTACACACAAAGGATGAAAATATTCATATGGATCATTCTTTTCGGAGCAAAACACTTTGCTAGAATCGAATAGGGAGAAAATATTTTTCACTTTTAAAAATGTGTTTTTTAGCAAAGTTTTGTTCAATTTTTTTTCTGGTAGGAAAGCAAAAGAAGCGCTCAAATTAATTGCAATAAGCCGCTTGTTTAAAAAATTGAGTTTTTCAATTTGTAACATAATCCTGAAGAGAAAAAATAAAACTTAATTTTATTACCCTTTTCAGTGCTTATACAAATTTCAAAGTTTACAAAAGCTTTCACTTCTTGTTTCGTCTAAAATAGCAGCGAAAGTATAGCAAAGCGCGCAAACTTGTATTACGTGCGTGAAAATCAAATTGAACGCAAAGTATAGACGCAAAATGATGATGTTTTGTGCTGCACACGTTTTCAGTGCAGTATTGATCGTCGACTGCTTCTTTCTTTTGTATTTAACATTCTCATTTTTCTTCATGAATCGCTCAATTTTCGATTATAATGTTGCGCTGAAAATTTTAAATTTCACAAATCCTTTAAGCCTTTATCATATTAAGTGCAATTTTAAAACTGCACAAAAATAAAGTCGCGCACAAAGCTCAAGTATTTTCAGTCAACGATCATCTCGAATTACACTCAAAGGCGGCATGCAATCAATTTTAATTTTTCCAATTATTTTAATTGAATTCATTATTTGCCGTGAATTTATTAAATAAATTTCCCGAACTAATGATGCATTTTCGTTGCACGGACGCACTTTGTCTTCATTTTCATTCACTCGTTTTCATTCCAACAGTTTGCACGAAGTGAACTGCTCGAAGAGAGGATACTGGCGAGAGCAGAAACTGGGCGCAGCTCCGAAACGATGCGGTACGCTAGTTACCGACGCTCTGGTCACAGCCGCGGAGGCGCAAACACTGCGAAAAATGGCTCAGCGTTTGATCGACGCGATTGGCGACACGAGCACATACAATCGCGAATCGCTAAATTTGAAGTGGGTTAATTTGCATAACGTTTTCCGCAAAGCTCCGCGAAAACTTTTTTCAAAGCGTGATTTCGATTTAATTAAAAACACGTCCGAATTAGCAAAGGTATTTGCTACGAAGTGAACGAATATTTTTGAATGAATGCTGAATTTAATCAATTTCTAGTACATTATTTCGTACACATTTGAAATTCCACTTGAAAAGCTTTACTTTACGAATGTAACACAGTTCACTCGTCACCGACCAGTGACGCAGTTCAGCGAATTTCGACATGTAGACAAAGTAAGATCGCCTTCGATTGTTGTTACTTCAATACTTTGGTTGTCAACTGTCGACTACGATTTTTACGGTGGTCGAACCGAGTTTTTAACTGGCGGACCAGAACCTTTCACGCCGATTCTGGTCGAACCGAAAATAGGAAGATTTGCAGCGTGGACATCGGCGTACGAAAATCCGCACGGCGTAAAGGAGATTTACGCTGGCGATCGTTACGCTTTGATATTCGCATTTACAGTGAATCCAAAGTACGGCCACAAAACATTGGATGGGTTAAAAGAATGGGCGCTCGACCCGGCGAACATTCCGAAGAAGAGAGCGAAAAAAGTTTCGCAGTACTAATCGGAGCGATTTCATCGAATTAAGTCGACGCAAAAACCGCTGATTTTTTGTGAATTTTAAAAGCGCCGAGAAATTATTGAGAAAACAATCAATTATCTCGCTGTAAAAGAGTAAACGTATGTTTAAATTTAACGAAATCAGAGGCAAGAAAAATGTTTCCTTTCCAGCAATCGTTTCAAATTTTGCGTGAAACGAGTGTAAATAAAAATTGATGTAACGTTAACGAGATGTAAAAGCGCATTTCTCCGTAATCCTAAAATGCTGAAAAACAGCTCGCGGCTGCGAACGCACATCTCTTCTCTTCGATTTCTTAAACGCGTTTCTTTATCGCAATTTTTTTAAATGAGCTCGTTTTTCGTGCGACTACCGCAAAGTGGGTCGTCTTTTTATTGTTTATGCTATTTTCGAAAGCAAATTTTTGCGAAGAAAAAGCGGTAAACATCTGCATTTGTTCGATATTTTTATCGCGAAAAGCACGCAAATAAGTGGCACGAATGATGCAAAAATAAATATTAACACGAACTCAGCGTAAAAAACGGGCAACGAGCGTAAGTAGCCAGCGTAGCCTCATTAATCAAGAGACCGTTAATCCGAGCGCTCGATTTTAGCTAGACTTAAAAACTTTTCCGCATAGCTTTCAAGCTGCAAGTAGCTTTTTTCTCTTCCTCGCATATCCTTAAGACTTAATTGCTAATTAATGCTCGCCGAAACTCTAAGTGCGAATAGAAAGCGAAAACTTTCACCGCAGTTTTCAAACATTTCTACGTGAGAAAAAAAGTACAGAGTTCAACAAAATGCGAGTTTAAGTTATTGAAATTGATGAAAAAGTAAAGAAAATAAGTGCTTAGAGTCTATTTTTCAAAAAGATTCCAATTGCTTAGAATCTATTTTCAAAAGAAATGCTCTGGCTTCATTTAAATTTTTACATTCAATCTTTTAAAACTTATGGCGAATTCATACTTTTACGCATAATATTTTCGCATTCGCTCAACGCAAAGAAGTGAACTGATTTACTTACGCCTAAGAAAATCGAGTGATTTTGCAAAATGGTATATTTTGCTCGAAAGCTTGAAAGGCGAGAAGTAAAATTTTCGCATTTAAAATAACACAACAGCTTACTTTGACAAATTTAAAGCCGCCAAAGTTTCGGCAAACACATATTTCAAATTTAAACTTGACAATTTCAAGTGTTGAGAAATGCAGTATTCGCTTCTTAATGGAGTATTCGAGTTCTACAATAACTTTTGCGACACAAAAGAGCGATTTTTTGAGTTAGAAGCGAACAAAAACACGAATTGTATGGATCTTTGTACTTTTTACTGCAAGACATTTGCCTGAGTGCCACGCGTACGTGATTTAACGCTTTTTCGTCAATTCGATATGTGAAATTTCTTTTGTTTCGCTCTTAAAAGCTGGCGAAGCAATATTGAAGTCTGAATAAGGAACAAAAGATTGCGAAATTTCGTCTAATTATGAATGCCATTGAGATTACTGTTGCGATTGTTAATTTTGAATTCTTAGAGCTCAAGTCGAAAGCAAAAATAATCGTCGCTTAATTTCGCATATAAATAGTAATCTTCGAAGAAAGCAGCATAATGAGCAGAATGAATACAATTATTTTGCTTCTCTCGTATCATTAGGTTGCTTTAAGAGAAAAGTTAATCCGCGTTTGATTTCTTGCAAGCATCGTTAAAACGAAAAACGATTACATCGCGATTCTGATTTTTTTTTTCATTAGAAAGCACTGTTTACAATAATCAAATAACTCTGCGAACTGCTTGTTAGTCAAAAAGTTGTTGCATGAATAACGAGAATTTTTTGCTTTGTATCGCAAAACATTAAACTAATTTTTGAATTGCCTCTTGTGTTCAAACTTCGAATCCGTTCTTATTTCTAAAAGCAAAATTTAATTAAATCTTCACGTTCAAATCTCAAAACATGTATTCAAAAAGTTTTTATCGTCATTAATACTTCTCTTTAACAGGCTTAAGCGATTCTCTGCAAAAAATGTCAAAAAGATGCAATAATCAAGTTTAAGCGCGATACGAACGTAAAGCATAGCCTCTAACGATTTCACTTTGCCGATCATCAGATTACATAAATAAGAGAACACATCAGATACATTATATTGATCGCATTCGTTAACAATTATTTAAGTTTAGCAGTTCTATTCATTGTATTATGCTCATCTCAAATGCTTCTTTGTTCTCATTTGATCATAAAACTTGTTAAATTCTATAAATTCTTATAATGGTTAACACATCTACGTCTTACGTCGTCTAGATACTTTTTCTAATATCATTCGTATTCATACATTCATACTTAGTTCATGGATAATTCAAAATGAATAATTACTCGTCAAATCAAGAGTAAGATTGCACACGATAACAGCTGGTCGAAAAAAAAATTCGAATGGAACAAAGTTTTGCTGTTAACTGACAAATGTTAGAGGAAATTAATTTTATAAATTAATTATTTTTCTGCTTAATTTCTCTTTACTCACAAAAAAATTCTTAAAAAATCAAAAGCATAAAAAGTTGTGAAGTTCTGACTAGAAGTCACTTCAAAATTAATTTACTCAATTTTTTGATTTAACGATTTTAAAATTAATTAATCCTAAGTTTAAATGTACTGAAACATTTTTTATATTTTAATATGAGAGTTCAAAATATAATCTTTGTAAAATTGATTACATTTTCAACAAATTTAGAGAAATTTTTGAAGTATATACATTTTTAAGAATGAGTCAAAAATATTGAAAATGTCTGATTTCTCTTGGTACTCGTGTTGAATCTGCAAATTTATAAGAAATTAAAAAGTTCAAACATTGAGAGATTATAGAGAAATGCAGTTTCGGAAAAAATGTTTGTCCCTTGTCGATCATTTAACATCTTATCACTTAGAAACGCATCAATTTTAATCGGTTTTCGTTACAAAATTTAAAAGCAGCTAAAAGTAAAATTCACTGCAATTATCAATATTATTTAAGTTAGCAAGTATCAAGCTATTATTTTAAAATTTGCTTCTGTTTTTATTATTACCTCCTTCTTACTGTTTTTGAATACTTTTTATTCAAATAAGTCATTTTCTCAAGAAATAGTTTATGGTCCAAAATTACTACATTTGGAGTAAAGCTAAAGCTCCTTTGCCCAGCTTTAACTCTGATCTTAATTTATCGATTGTTGCGATCTTAAAAAAATATTTTATTTTACGCACTTGAAAGCCAGATGCGTGTTAGCATACAAAAAGCTAAAAAAAATTAAAAAAAGAATTTAAAAGTAAAATCAAAATGGCAAAGTTTGCGTAAATTTGAAAGTATTTCAAGTGTTAAAGTTACAAAAGTTACACTAAAACAATAATTTGGGAACATTAAATTAAAGTTTGCGGTCGATCCGTTCATTCAGCACTTTGTTAATTATACAGTGAGTGATATTAAATGAGATTTTAAACGGTACTATGAAGCACATAATCATGTTCACGTTTGATAAAATCGATGCAAATTTAATGTTAAACATTAAAACACTGAACATTTCTTACGAATCACATTTGCGAACACTATTAAGTAAATGCGCAGATTTTTCTCCGAAACAAGCGAAATACAATTTAATTAATGCGTATAAAGTAAAAACTGACGTTAAGAGCGCTTCAGAATAAGAATATAATCGATGTGAGACGATCAAAAGCCGCATTAAAAGTAAATTCGGCTTTTTGACGATGTTTGAAAAAAGCTTACTTTTGATGAAAAATGAGAGTAATAAAGAGAAGCTTGTCTAGTGCGAACACAAATAGGAGTGGACTCAGCTGCGTTGCTTTTATTTCTTGCTCTGCAACTACTGTTTTTTATTCAAAATTGCTCGTGTAAACATCTGTCGAAGACAATGCTGCCTCGTAAATTATTCTTAATGAATTTGTGCGTCAGGCCGAAAAAATGTTCGCCCAGCGCGCGCTTTGCAATTACATTTAATAAATAAATTATTTTCTGCGATTGACAGATGTGAAGGCGTTAAACTGTCAAAAACATTTCGTTTTTTTGTAATTTAGCTTTTCTCAATTTTTGCGAATCTGTAATTTTCTTCTCTGTTTAATCTCTTTCTGAGAATACTTGCGGAATGAATATTTGAATAGCGCTCACAAAGCTGTTTAAAACGCTTCGCAAATGATTTTTTCTTATTCAATTAAAGAATTAAAGTAAAGCATTTAAACAATTATTTTAATCAACCAAATGCAAAAATGTTATTTTGTCGATAGAGCAATTTTTCTAGAGAGAAAACTCAACAAAATTGTAAAATCGAAGATTATATGCAAAGAAAGCAAAATTCGAAAACAATTTGAATTTTTTTGCCTCAATTATGTGCATCTCGATCAATAGTCGAATAATTGTTGACACTTTTTCAAAGTTAACGAAAAACGAAAGAATAATCGCTTTGCGACAAGCGATCGCAATAAAGTACACTTAAATTTGTTTACTTTCTGAACGATCGGCGCTATTACGTAAAATGTGATTTGATGGCGTTCTTAAACTTTTTTATTTATCTTTTTTGCTTTCGCAATAAAATAAGCAAAGACAATGTTTTCATATTTTCGATGGTATTTCTTATTCTCTTTCATATTAGATGGTAGCGAAAGCAGGTGAGCATTTGTTTGACTTCATTTTAAGCAATGTTCTACTTCCTTTCTAAAACGTGTAAAAACTTAAGCGAAAATATATGTTTGACAATATTAAAGTTCGAAAGTTTGGCTGAAGTTGTGCCCTACCTTTGGAAGCATTTTCTCTGATATATAAAAAATTGAATATTTGGTGAATGAAGAAAAGATCGAAATTCAAATCAAGATGAAGAATGTTCTTTCTTAAGTTTTGGAAAAATGGCAAAAATAAATGGAGCATTCGAAATGTGCTCTGGAAATTTTTCTATTTGAAAATTAGAGTAGGAAGATCGATCGCACAGATGCATTTTTTTAGATTTCCTCACTAAGGTTTCTGAAAACTAATTTTTTTCTACAAAAAAATTTCATCATTAAATGGTTAAAAAAATTTTAACTTCCAAGCATAAGAAAATGTTTACCCTTCTACATGTAAAATGTTGTTTTTAATCATTTTCTTTTTCGTGAATTTGATTTGCAAAGTTTAATTTGCACTTCGCTATTTAAAATAAAATTTTGAAACAAAAACAAGAAGAAAAATGACTTTAAAAGTGTATATAGAAATATTTCCATTAAAATCATTTTTCTGAAAAATTCATTTTTTAGCTCAAAAATCATAAAATCATAAGAGAAATGTTTTTTGCTTTAAAGAGTACCTTTTTCTGCCGAAATTCGGCTCAAAAATTTTTTCAGCGAAAACTCAACATAAATTTTTGCTGTAAAAAAGAGAATCAGCAGTCTAAAATTTAGTTTTTTCATGTTTTTTTTTTGCAATATTCGCGATGGAAGACTTGATGCGAAAAGTTTTGTGCAAAAAATGTCGTTTTTTGCTCCTGTCGTGTCCGAGCGGTTGAACGCAGTATTGAGAGCGATGTCCCCTAAATACGGACGGATAGCGCTTGAATCTACAATGATGTTTAAAGCATGGGAAGATCGCTTCACTTGAAACTCCTTTTATTCTTTGTTTTATAATCTCTTCATTATTTTTTCGTGCTTTTTATTTTGTTTCATTGCAAACACCAAAATAGAAAATCTGTCAAAGAAATTCATTTACAAAAGATTTTTAAATTAATCATTTTCTATTGAGATTTGAACGGTAAGCGAAATTTTGCCGAAACGAA